>BQKN01000781.1:25653-61547 GCA_022839385.1 Asparagus kiusianus | reverse complement strand
AAAAAAAACTAAAGAATTATGTGTAATAAAGAAATAAAAACATATTCCAACCATGTCCAATACGTTTCACTTTAGCATACTAGAGTGATTATATCAGCATATACTTTTTACCAATCTGCTGGACAAACTATACACGTGTTGAGTTGCATATCTAATACTATTATAAAAGTGTGTTGCCATGTTAAAACATTTCTTCCAAAAATACCCTCCGAAACACATACATGCATACATCTCTAGCACATCTATACATGTATACATTAAGATATATATATACTTACTTTTTCATAACCTCCCTATTTATTACCATCAAATTTTTATTTAACCACCCACTAATAACATTCCCCCGCTAAGTCTTGACATTACACACTAATAATGAAAAACGTTATAACTATTCCTCTTCCATAAATCACTATAAATTACTATAGAATCTTATCAAATTTCTCTAACCAAAATTCAAACTCTTAATCAAATTTTATTCATATTGAAAAGTAAGGAGACACAACTACAGCACTTACAAACCGCAAGAAGTGTGAGTGTGTCAATGGTAACATCACTAGTGGAGTATGATCGAATTGAATGAGAAGATGGTAATGGAAGCATCAGTGTAACAATTTAGAGAGTAGAAAAAAAAATCGGTGAAGGCGACAAAGAAGGTGGTCCTGTATTTTATCAAAATCTGCAGCTATTTCAGTCATAAACTAATTGGTTTTTCCCCTTCCATCTTCGTATATGTTTTTGCCTTAGCATGTAAATTGCTTTCCAACTCCTAGGCATATTTATAAATATGCTAAATTGTTTGTATAGTCTGATTGAATCTCTTAATGCATTATGCTTATTCTCGGGATAAAGAAAGCTTTGTCCATGACAATGCATTATAAGTGTAATTGCTTTCACTCTATATATGTAAATGGTTAATTTTCGTTCTATGATCACTAAGGTAATACATTGATATTATTGGGTTATAAAGGACAAATAGAAAGTGCAAGAAGATCAATTTAGAAAATGATATAGTTAGTTGGTCCTGAGGATGCTTATAGAAGGGATTACTACTAGAATTTTAAGAGTATTATCAAATTTCTGCTATTAATTATTAATTTTCTGCCATTAATCTACTATTTGAGTATAATAGTTAACGTATGATAATTATAATATATATTGATATCACATTAATATATAATATTTATATGAATTATTAAATATGTGCAACTATCAAATATAATATGAGTAAAAAGTTATTTATTTACCAATTCAAATAAATAAATATATAATATAACATTATAGTAATATGAAAAGTTGTTAACTTTTTATTATTCCACTGTCTTCTTACGCCCCCCCCCCCCTTCAATAAGGAACTCATTCACGAAGGGTTACCCATTTCTCCATTAATCATTTGTAAATTGTATTATTATAACAAATAGGAATAGTTATACATAATTCCCTCTTCTATATCTTGAGTTGCACTAAATCCTCCTTAATATACTAGTACTTAATGCCATTGAAATGCAATTTTAGAGTTATAAATTGCAAGTATCAAATATAAATTGGGGGACTCTAATAGCTAATAATAAACTAGAGGAGGTTTAATAATTTCTAGAAAGATAATTTCAAAATGACATCCCTCTCTCACATGTAAATGTACTTGAGTTTCTTGCTTTACAAATAATTTATATTTTATAATAGAAACATGTGTAAGCAAATTTTCTATGCAAAGAATTATTGTTTTCGATAAAAAATTAACTTATTCATAATCTCCTACAAATATACCCATTTAATCTTTATGCATCAAGTATTATTTCATTGAATAAATATTAATTCTTTATTAATTACTATGATATCTTAATAACTATTCACTTTCTAACCTAATAGAACCAAAAGAATTCCAAAAATTTGATCAACAAGTGTGCCTACGTGCAACACACGTACACGTAAAAGAAATAGAAGTGTCATTTAACGCGCACACGCATAATATATTTTCAAGAATGATAAAGTAATACATTTTAAATTCGTGGTGATAAATATATAAAGATTTCATAAAATTGTTGAAGTAAAATATTTTTTATTAATGCTAAAATTGATATATCCTCGTATCAAAAGGAGGAACTATCAAAATGGAAAAAAAATTAAGAACAGACTATTGAATTTTTTTTGAAGGAAAATAGGGCAGATGCCCTATCATAAATCTATTAAAAACTAAATTATAGAACTTACAAAAGAAGTTATCTGCCGATGATTTAAGCTCCTGCTCCGAGATGGAGAAAAAAGCTAAATCATGGGAAGAAAACTATGAGCTGGTTACATAAAACCAAAACTCTCAAAAAGAAAACAGAAAAAAAAGAGGGGTAGCATGAACTATACAAGAGGCCAGCTATGACGGAAGACATAAACACCCCGGTCATGGGATCTCGTTGCTGTCTGCACTCGATTCCAAAATATCTGGCAGCCCAAAGGAGCGGATGATATGCTTCATCTTGGTCAACTTCTTAGAAGAGGAGGCACTGGACCATAAAATTAGAAACTTAATTGCTTTGTAGATGATTTGCTGAGTAAGAGTCTGATTAGAGAATATGCGATTGTTTCTTGCTGTCCAGGTGACCCAACACATTGTAGGGAAGCAGATGCCCTAAAGAAGATGAACTGATGGCTGGATAGACATATCAGAGCAGATGGCAAGGCACTGATTGATGCTTGGAGGGAGGTATCATATGCCAATCTTATAGAACAGGAGACCAAAGTTGTTGAGCATGGGAGCACTGAAGTAATAAATGGTCATGAGTTTTCTCTTCGTTGCAGAATGTGCATGAAGAGTCGGCTAGCCAGCCTTAGGATACCAGTCTATCCTTCATCTTCAGCCTATGAAGGCTTAAGAGCCTGAAGGAAATTTGAACTTCGCTGGGCAACAGCTTGTTCCAGATCAATGAGTTGTATTGGAAACACAGGCCGTCATCTGCTAGCATAGAGTAAAGAGACTTGACAGAGAATTGGTTAGATGTAGATAGGGACCAAGAAGGATTGTCTGCCGCAAGAGAAGGGGATAGGTTGCATTCACCAAGTAAAGACAACAGAGCTTGCACTTGATCTCTATCCTGGTCATTTGTTGGACGCCTGATAATGGGTTTCCAGATCCACCTTCCTCCTTGAACTCTGCTTGGGAAGCAATGGAGACAAATTTGGAGAAAGCTAGAAGATAGGCTTTAGGGAATAAGCTAGCTAAGGTGTTAGCTCCAATCCATTTGTCTTCCCAAAAGAGGACTCTAGACCCGGTACCCAGATTCTATTGGACAAAGCCGTAGAAGAATTGATAGTAGGAAAGGATATCTTTCCAGAATCTGGAGCAGAGGTAGGGGAGGCAGGTTTTTGAAGATTAGACGAATAGATGTAGTGGAGGATCTTGCCTGCATGGTTGTTATTGTCAAAGAATTTCCAAAGCCATTTAGAGAGGATGGAGATGTTGAAAAGCTGAAGGTTGAGAACTCCCAGACCTCCACATACTTTGGGAGAACAGACAATCTCCCATTTGACAGGGGGCTTACCTTTAAATGAGCTTGAGGATCCTCCCCAAAGGAAGTTATGTTCTTAATGAGTCAGAAAGGAAGTTTGAAGAAGGACATATAGTAGAGGGGGATGGAGGATAGGACAGATTTAAGGAGAACCAGACGACCACCAATAGAGAGCAATTTACTTTTCCAAAGGGCTAATTTACTGTTGAGAGTGTCCAGAAGAGGCTGTCATTCAGATCTAGATAAGGAGCCCCTCTTCATAGGGAGACCGAGGTATTTGAAAAGGGGGGGAGGCAAAAGGGCAGTTAAGGATTTTGGTCAGTTAAGAACCCTTTGAGGAGGATTTGCCGCTGTAGAACAGGGAGGATTTGGAGAAATTTATAGCCAAGCCAGAAACATTTTCAAAGAGGTATAGAATGGCTTTGAGGTTGATGATATCGGATTTGTTGGCTTTGCAGAAAATAATTATGTCGTCAGCAAACTGAAGAGATTTAATATCATTGAGCATTCCCTTAATGTGTAGCTCAGAGAGATCACCACGATTGCAACTGTTGATGAGCAATCTACAAAGGACATCGACGATCAAAAGGAATAGCATAGGAGAGAGGGAGTCTCCTTATTTTAGACCTCTATGGTAGGAGCAGGGTTTTGTTGGAGAGCCATTGACTATGACAGGGGATTTAGAAGGAAATAGGATAGATTTTATCCAGGAACACCATTTATATCCAAAGCCTCTGGCTTTGAGGAGACTGAGAAGGAAGTACCACCTGACACAATCGAAAGCTTTGCTGAAGTCTAGTTTTAAGATTCAAGCCTCAGTTTTCTTGGAGAAGCAATAACTGATCATTTCATGGCCCAGGACGATAGAATCAATTGTAGACTTGTCACGTTGAAATGCAGATTGAGATGAATGGACCATGGAGGATAGGAAAGGACTTAGCCTGTTGGCTAAAATTTTAGAAAAAAATTTGAGCAAACCATTGATAAGACTAATGGTTCTGAAGGCAGATGAGTGGTTTGGGGAGAGAGATTTGGGTATAAGGGCTATAAAGGACAAGTTAACAAGATGGAGGCTAAATGGGTCTCTGAAAATTTTGTTGAAGAGTGCGATGATGTTTGGTTTGATGACATCCCAAAAGGATTGATAGAAGAGAATAGGGAATCCATCTAGCCAAGGAGATTTATCTGGGGGGAGACCAAAGACTGCTACCTTCTCTGGCTCTAAAAAGGGGGAGTCTAGAGATTGAAGATTCGTAGGTGACTGAGGGAGCAGGTGTTGCTAGTCAAGCTGGAAGGAGGGAGGAGGATGAGCTTTGAAGTGGTTTGAGAAGTGATGAAAGAAAGCATGTTGTTTGTCTTTTTCTGAGAAGAGAACAGAGTTAGAATATGAGATGTGGGGGATGAAGTTCTTTCTTCTGTGGTAAGAGGCTATTTTATGGAAAAAAAAGAAGTGTTGGAGTCTCCTTCTTGGAGCCATTGAATCCTAGATCTTAGCTTCCAGTAAATCTCTTCTTGATTAGCCAGAGAAGAGAGAGAGAGTCTTTAAGAGAGTTCCTAAGTGAGATTTCTGAGGGAGACAGAGGTCTGGATTCTTACAGAAGTTTTAGGGATTCAAAGGATTTGAGAGTAAGGGGTTTATTGATGGTGATCGATCCGTAGATGTGTTTTTTCCACCATTTAAGTCTACGTTTAAGGATTTTGAGTTTAAGGTGAAGAGATTGAATGAGATTGCCACTGCAAGAGAAGTTGTTCCAGCAGGAGGTGACAAAGGAAGATAAAGATGGATGGGAGAGCCACGATTTCTCCATTCTAAGTGGTGGCTTAGGATGGGGAGAAGAGGTATCAATGATGAGGAACTCATGATCTGAACATGATGAAGGGGAGCAGTATTGAATAGTGGATGGGAATTTGGACTCGAAGTCTGATGAAACAAGGAATCTGTCTAGCCTAAATAAGATTGGAGAAGATCTCATATTGGACCAAGTAAAGGACTTGCCATTAAGGGGAGGTCAATTAAGTTCAGCGAATTAATGAGGAGCTGGAAATTTGCGATGTCTAAGGGAGAGGCAGACCTACCACTGCGCTCTTGAGCAGAAATAGTGACATTAAAGTCTCCAAATAGGGACCAAGGAAGGGAGAACATGCTCTGAATTCTATGGAGTTCCCACCAACAGACCTCCTTATCGGACTTCTCGGTTGTAGCATAGACTGTGGTAGCTAAGAATTTCCAATTGAGAGCTCTATGGTAGAGAACAGCAGAGACAGAGAAAATGCTGATATAAGAGTCGATGCAATCAAGAAGAGAGTCATTCCACCCCAGAAGGACACCACCTCTAGACTCGATAGCCTCCAGTTGGAGCTAGGAAGAGATTTTAGGGAGTCCGATATTCTTAAGAACCAGAGGTCAATAGGAACTAAGTTTGGTTTGGATTCTTGAATCCCTATGAAGTCAACTGAGGAGAGGGAGATGTTGTCTCTAACTAGCCTTCTCTTAATGGGGTCGTTAATGCCCCTGACGTTCCATGATCCGATCTTTATAAATGAAAATACTGGCAACTCTACTAGAAAGTCCTAGGAGAGGCGACGGGTCAAGAGACTAGGCCCTGCGCGCTCTACTTCTAACTCTCTAATACTCTGGATCCCCTCTACGGGAATAGGATCTTTTGCTCCACAGTTGGATAGAATAGGTGGTATCTTTGAGTCTAGGACATTGTTGAGAGGGAGGGATACAGAGCAGGAGGAGGAAGTCTTGCTGAGCTTAGCCGCAGAGGATAGAGACTTCATGGCTGAGAGGTGACAGATGAATGCTTTGTGAGCTAGTGTTCTTCTCGATTTCGCCTTGCCAACGAATCTCTTTTTGCGCCCTTCAGCTAAATGCTCGAATCCTGGCGGGATTGAGACGGACTTGTTGGGGTCTGGGATGGAGGGAGAGCCCGATGAGGGACTATTGAAATTTTTAAGTAACATAACCAGCTATTTTAAAAGATTCATAGCTACAGTGTTTAATTATTTTGGATTCCTCGATCCACTACAGTTGAACAGGAGTGGGTGCAAAATTTCATACTATGAGAAGATAAAACTGAATATTTATCGTTTTTAAGATGACACTCTAATATAGATGCGATCTAAAGCACAGAATGTATAAAACTTTTTCTAAATGTGATTAGAGATATCATAAATTAGGTCGATTAAAGGTTTTTTTAGTCTATTGTAAAGTATTTCCATCTCAATTTATCTTAATAAATTGCGTGAGCGGAACTTACTTTTAAATCTAAAATAGTGTATTTAAGTCCATCAGTATTGTGCTTTCATGTTTATATTTTTACAATTTCTCAAGCTAGGATAAAGTGAGAGGTTTAATATAAATAGGCGACAGCCAACCAAAAACATAGTCAAATATACATTAATATAAACAGTAAAGAATATCCGTGTTTGGTTATATTTTAGTATAATTTAAGATAACTAGTGTGCACCCCGTACAAATCACGGCCTCCATTTTTTATTTCCGGTACAATAATTTTGTGTTTAAATACAGTTTTTGTAAGTGCTACAGTAACATTTTTAAACGCTACAGTATCCACCTGAGATACAGTAATACTGCTACAATAATGCTTTTAAAACGCTACAGTTCATTTGTGCTACAGTATTTTTATTGTCCCATGAATAGTAAACCATGGATCCTCTTGTCTTTGCTACAGTAATACTGTTACAGTGATTTGATGTAATATTTACTGTATCATGAATAGTGAATCTTGAATCCTCCCGAATATATTAAAACATCTTGATTCTTGACTCTCGACCATATTAGTCAAAGAAAAGGCATTCAAAGCAAATAAGTGTAACATTGCAAAAGGTATCTTTCATTAGGTTTGAGCAAGTCTATTTCTTTTCAAGTATAATTTCAACTCGCACATCTCCCTGGACCCTATTGTTTTGTACAGTAACTTCACAAGACTAAATATGTAATAGAAAAGGTAATATTCATATGAGATAAGGACGTATATGCTAAAACACCTAAACCGTGTTATTTGACGTGATGACTTTATACCATCGCATCATGAATACTGGGGGCAAGCTGCCTCCGTCTCTACTCTTGAGCTGTGAAGGCCAGCCAGAAAGCACTTTAAAATTTCGAACCTCATAGAGAGGCAATTCTATTATAAGTATTATCAACTGAGACATGAATCAAACCATGCTCCTTTCTTTTCCTCAGTGGCATACACTATGCAGCGCAGGTGTTTGATGAAATGTCGAAAAGAGGTGAGTTTTGTCGTTTGGTCTTTTATTTGTCGTGGGTATCGTCATGGTCTCAATGCATTCGTATGCTTTTGTACATTATATCAATCCTGGTGTAGTTTAGACCTATGAGCTCTCATGGCACATTTACTTAAGTGATGAACTATGAATAAGAGATGAGTTTAGCTATCAAACCTTATTTTGATCCGTTGGGCAATAGAAAACCTACATTGTTATGCGATTTGAGCTCACGCAAACCAAAGGTTATCCACCTCTCTAAATGGCATGTAATATGACTTTATTCATGCATCTATGTGAATATGCATTCTGGATGCATCGAAAATTTTAAACATATCATCGAGCCAAACCAGATCACAGACTTTCATGTTTTTATTGCCAAGTTTCAATGGGTTTAACTGATATTAGCTATTGTTTCTCTTGTTCAAATCCTTTTACAATCATATCCAGTGTGCTTTTCTCATAAGCAGTCTCAGGCTTTTCTAATGTCAACGTTATGGTTTTTTTTTCACAGGTCAAGCGTGATCAAATTTAAAGGATATGAAATCTTTAAATCTGAAGACCGCATAGTGTGGATTTAGCCATACGTTGACAAATTCTTCAAACATTAATTGATGCTTTCTGCTTCTGGTAATGTATGTCAATTTGCAGAAGAAGTCTCCTTATCTTAGAAAAATGCAGAAACATGAAGCAACTGCTTCAAGCCCATGCTCAGATTATCACCGGGGGCCTGAGCAATGACAATTTTGCACTCAGCCGTATATTGGCTTTCTGTTCAGATCCATCACATGGAAGCCTAAGCCATGCTCAACTTCTATTCGAAACTATCAAAAACCCCACTCTCTGCATTCAGAACACTATGATCAAAGCTTACTTACTCAAAGGAGAGTACATCAAATCCATTGAAATTTATTGTAGAATGCTACATGATGGTATGTACCCTGATAACTATACCCTTCCTTATATCTTGAAGGCTTGTATAAACCTTAGTGATGCAAAAATTGGATCGATGGTCCATACCCATATCCTAAAATTTGGATTTTTATCCGATACTTACGTTGGTAACACGTTGGTCCTTACGTACATGGCTTTTGGAGAAACCAATTTTTCAAGGGAAATCTTTGATAGTATTTCTCAACGAAATGCATCAACATGGACTTTAATGATTAATGGCTATTCAAAATTGGGAGAAATCGAGAATGCAAGATTGATTTTTGATGAAGCACCGATGAAAGATAGGGGAATTTGGGGTTGCATGATTTCTGGATATGTCCAAAATAATTGCTTTAAGGAAGCACTATCAATGTTTAGACTAATGCAAATAGAAGGATCAGAACCCGATGAAGGTGCATTTGTGAGTGTTCTTTGTGCATGCGCTCAACTTGGAGCTATAGATATCGGTACATGGATCCACCATTACTTGAATCGAGTAGGTTTCAAGCTAAGTATTCAATTAGCTACTTCTCTCATAGACATGTATGTGAAATGTGGTAAGTTAGCTTTGGCTCGGAAAATCTTCAATATGATTACTCAGAAGGACACCATATGTTATAATGTGATGATTTTTGGAGTAGCTATGCATGGAGATGGCCGTGGAGCTCTTGATCTCTTTGCTACAATGCAAAAAGAAGGATTTAAACCCGATTCATCGACGTTTCTTGCAATTTTAACTGCTTGTAGCCATTCTGGTTTAGTTCAAGAAGGGCTCAATCTATTCAACAACATGAGGACATTATACAATATTGAGCCTAAAGGCGAGCATTATGGATGCGTAGTTGATTTCCTAGCTCGAGCTAAGATGTTCGAAGAGGCCAAGAGAACAATTGAACACATACCAAGACCAGCACGTTCATCAGAGAAAGCAATCGCATGGAGATCATTGTTGAGTGCTTGCTGGAACCACGGAGAGTTTCGGTTAGCTGAAATTGCTGCTCATAACCTTATGGAGCTTGAAGCTCAAAGTGGAGTGTATGTTTTGATCTCAAACATTTACGAGAATTCTGGGAGGTATGAAGATTCAAAGAGGATGAGGAAGAATATGAAATGTAGAGGGGTGATGAAAGTGCCTGGATGTAGCGCTATAGAGATTTGCGGGCGAGTTCATGAGTTTGTTGCAGGAGAGAAGTTGCATCATTGCATTGGAGAGATACTTGAAGTTTTGGATGTTTTGACTGATCAATTGGCTGGACCAAATGGTTGAATGTATCTTTTAAGTATCTAATTTAGCTTAACATCGTCGAAGTGCTTAGATTTTGTTACTTAAAACAAATTCATTTCATTCATCTTCTGACCTCTTAGGATTTTGTAATTAAACAACAGTTTTTTTAGGACCGATATATCAAAAGTATATTTGCAGCAGTCAAAATTGGAACAGGAAATTGCATCAGTTGATAATTTTTACATGTTTCGGCAAATTCTTCCTTACTCGCCAATCAGCTGATCCATCTTCAACTGTCGATAGTTAAAGCAAAATGGTCTAATTCAACTAAAGAGGATTTCCAAAAAAACAACATTTACATGATATTACCTTAATTAAACTACCAGTTTGAATCGGAGTAAAATGTAAACTTCTAGATTAACTAGTCATATAAGTAGTAGGTGTTGCGCGCAGCGAAAATTTCGGTAGCACCTCGACACACAACAAGAGAGCCAGATTGCAATAGGAATTCTCGTTTCACAAAGGAAACAAGAACATTAAGCAAAATATCTCAACAAAGTGAGATATCAGCTTTTCCTCTCATCAGTTCTAGAACTGACTTGTCGAGGGAACCTAAATAAACTATTACAAATCACACAAATAGCGAGACAACCAATTTTACGTGGTTCGGCAAATTGCCTACATCCACGGGGAGAGAATGGGGAGATTATACTAAATCAAGGAGAGTACAAAGGGTTACAATCTTACAAAACTCACAAACTAACCCTCAACCAAAGCTCTCAACTTGCTCACAATATCTCTCTCTCACAATGCTCAAAAGTCTCTCTAATCTCTGATTACAACTCTCCTCTCTTTTGATGATTGATTCTAATCTCCATATATATAGAAAAACTAAAACCAAACAGACTAGGAATCCTAAAACAAAAAACAAAACAAATTAGGAATCCTAATAACCTCATATTATCAAAATAGATTAGGAATCCTAATAACCTCATGTTACCAAAATAGATTAGGAATTCTAATAGATTAGGAATACTGCTATCTAACAATTCTTTCTCGGCGAAGTATTCCCAAAACTGATCCGACACTAACATGAGCACCAATGCGTCGTCTCATCAAATTCGGCTGCACCAATGTGGTTGCCTACATACCCCCTCTCCCAAGGGATCAAGCTGCCTGTAGTTCATCGAAATGACCGTCAACGGCCTTAACAATCACGAATGTGCAACAAGTTTCGACAATGATCATACTTGTTGCTCGGAACCATCTTAGTGAGCATATCCGCCGGATTATCCTTCGTGTGGACTTTCACAATCTTCACATCGCCATCTTCAAGAATATCCCGAACGAAGTGATAACGAACATCAATGTGTTTCGTCCTCGCATGAAAAACCTGATTCTTCAACAAATAGATAGCACTCATGCTATCACAATGAATAGTGACGGACCTCTGCGATATACCAAGTTCCTCCAAAAGTCCTCGAAGCCAAATAGCCTCCTTCACAGCCTCCGTAACCGTCATATACTCTGCCTCCGTCGTAGACAAAGCTACCGTAGACTATAAGGTGCATTTCTAACACACCAACGCACAGGTCAAAGTGAACACATACCCCGTCGTAGACAGATGCTTATCCAAATCCCTGGCATAATCCGAATCAACATAGCCAATACACAACTGCTCACCTGTAGTGTCCCGCTCATAAATCAAACCAACATTGAGCGTACCTCGAATGTACCTCAAAATCCATCTCACGACGTCCCAATGACCCACTCCTGGATCGTGCATGTATCTCAAAACCATGCTCACCGCCTGTGATAAATCCGGACTCGTACATACCATCGCATACATCAAGCTCCCAACGGTGCTCGTATATGGAGTCTTCGACATCAACTCTCGATCTTCAACTGACTTCGGTGAAAGGTCACCTGAAAGCTTCAAATGGGCTCCCAATGGTACACTAACTGGCTTCGTATCCATACTAACATGAAATCGTTGTAGAACCTTCTTCAAATAAGCCACCTGTGTCAAACAAATTATGCCATTCTTCTTGTCTCTGCCGATCTCCATCCCTAAAATGTGCTTCGCCTCACCCAAATCCTTCATCTCAAACTCCTTTGAAAGTTGTGCCTTCAACTCATCTACAGCAGATCTGAAAATAAAGGCAACCAACATATCATCGACATAAAGTAATAAATAGATGTACGCACCTCCTTTCAACTTGTAAAAATATACGCAATGATCAAACTGGCTCCTAGTGTACGAATGACCAATCATAAATCTATCGAATCGCCTATACCACTGTCGAGGAGACTGCTTCAAACCGTATAACAATTTTTTCAATCTGCAAACTAATTTTTCTTTCCCTGCAGTTCGGAATCCTAATGGCTGAGTCCTATATATATCTTCATCAAGATCACCATGAAAAATATCATCTTCACATCCAACTGATCTAACTCCAAACCATACTATGCCACCAAAGCTAGCAAAATTCGAATCGAAGAGTGCTTTACCACCGGAGAGAAAACCTCATTATAGTCAATTCCTTCCTCCTGTGCATAGCCCTTCGCAACCAACCTAGCCTTGAATCTCAATGGAGTACCCTCAATGCCCTCCTTCTTCGTATATACCCATTTGCAATCAATTGCCTTCCGCCCCCTTTGGAAGCTCAACAAGCTCCTACGTATCATTCTTGTGAAGAGACTCCATCTCCTCCTGCATAGCTACCTATCACGAATCAGCCTCCAAACTCTGCTCAGCCTCTCTGAACGTAGTAGGCACCAACTTATCGATACTCTCCATCGGAAGTGCATATGCAACTACTGTATCGGTATACCGTGCTGGCATCCGTATGTCTCTCATCTGTCTCCGAACCGTAATAGAATCCTGAACCTGAGCCGTCGACCCCTGATCCTGCACATTAGTACCCGTATCCTCTGTGTCACCGTCGTGCTCACGTGACGTCACCTCAGTCGACACTCTAATGGATACTATATCATTTGGACAATGTGGAGCTGCATCGATCTCCACCACCTGTGATATCTCCTCTGTCGGGTCGCTCTCCACCTGATGAGAGCTGGGAAGCTTCAAGATAGAAGCCTCATCAAACGTGACGTCCCTACTCAGCACAGTCTTCCTATCAATTGGATCTCATAGCTTGTATCCCTTGACACCACGCTTGAATCCTACAAATATGGTCTTCCTAGCTCGAGGTTCCAATTTATCTGTTCTCACATGATAAAATGCAGGGCACCCGAATACCTTGAGCTGGTCATAATCTAGCGCTGGCTCTCCCGACCACTTCTCCATAGGGGTTTTTCCCTCAATCGCAGATAAAGGCAGCCTATTAATGAGGTGGCTCACATATGTAAGTGCCTCAACCCAAAAGATCTTCTCCAAACTACTTTGTGATAATAAACATCGAACCTTCTCCAGTAAAGACCGATTTAACCTTTCTATCACCCTATTCTACTGCGGTGTATGACTAACCATGAAGTGTCTCTCTATGCCCTCGTCTTGACATAGCTGCAGAAAAGGGTCTGAAGTATATTCACCACCGTTGTCGGATCATAACGTCTTGATCTTTCTCCTAGTCTGCAATTCCAATCTCTTCTTCTACCCCACAAAAAAAATCTAGGTCTTCATTCTTATGCTTCATGGTGTACACCCAACAACGCCTAGAATAGTCATCTACGAACGTGACGAACCAATTTCGACCACCAAGTGACGCAGTCTTGGTAGGACCCCAAACGTCTGTGTGCACGTAGTCCAAAATGCCTCTCGTCCTATGAATAGCAATCCCAAACTTCACCTTTGTTTTCTTGCCAAGAACACAGTGCTCACAGAATTCCACTTTACCACTCTTTGCTCCCTTCAATAGTCCCTGCTTGCATAAAACCTGTAGTGACTTCTCTCCTTATGCCCTAACCTATAATGCTAAAGTCTGCTCATGTCCGCCTCTGAAATACCTGAAGCAACCTGGTCAATCTCGGTACTCTCCTTCAGATAATACAAGTTTCGACTGCAGACTCCCTCCATCACCACCAAATATCCCTTACAAACCTTTGCTATAATGTCTTCAAAGGTCACCGTGAATTCCTTTGCCTCCAAAGCTCCAATAGAAATAAGATTCTTCTTCAACTGAGGAATGAATCTCACCTCCTTTAATTCACAGACTACTCCATCGTGCATCCGGATCCACACAGTACCTATCCCACAAATGCCACAGGACTGATCATTTCACATAACTACAACTCCCGCATCGAGTTTCTTAAAAGATACAAACCAATCTCGTCTAGGGGTCATATGATAGGTAGCGTCGGAATCAATCATCCAATCTGATGCATCCAAATAGTTTACCTCCGGAGTAATCAGTAAAGAAAAGCTCGAATCATCAGAATCATTGCCTTTCGCAACGTTCACCTCATTGGCCTTCAAGCCCTTTTTCTTGCTATTCTCCTTCTCTTTGATCTTTGGACAATCTCTTTTTCAATGTTCTTGTTCCTTGCAGAATGCACATTGGTTCTTTCCAAGCTGGTGACGACCTCTTGACTTTGACCTTCCTCTATTACCACCTTTCGGATATGGGCTTCTTCCTCTCGTCGACAAGGCCTCTCATGAAGTACTAGCGCGGGAAATCTCCTTGTCCTTCCTTCTCGAATCATAATTCGTCAATGTATTAGTAACTTCACTATAGCTAATAGAAGATCTTTCGTTCAACAAAGTAAGCATAAAGGTGTCATACTCCTCATCCGGTAAGGAGCCCAATAAGATAATCGCCTTGTACTCATCCGATATCTTCTCATCAACATTCGCCAAGTCCGACAATAACTTTGTATAGTTGTTCACATGAGCCCCAAGCGAGGTACCTCTGGACATCTGAAATCTGAATAACCTATGCAGCAAATGCAACGTGTTCTCAACACTCTTCATAAGGTATTTATTGTTGAGAATTTCTCACATCTTCATCGGAGACGTCACCCTAATCTCATCATACTTCAGCTCATGTTCCAAACAGGACCTGATCACCCCCACAAACGTTCATATTCATCTTTTCCCATATCACCTCTTCATATTTTGGTGGTTTCTCGTGGACCATGATGGTCTCCTCTAAGTTATGAGCATTGAGCGCATCCTGTACGTCGCTCATCCACAAACCAAAGTTGATTTTACTGTCATACTTCACCACACTAATTTTGGTGTTCTGAAAACCAACTTGAACTGTACTTGCCATCGACTTGCTGCTTTTACCTTCTTCTCCCATTGCAAACTAACTCCAAGTTGTAGAGAAAGAATCAAACTTTGATAGAAATTAAGAATTACCCAATTGAACCCTAGATCGGATTCCAAATAGATCTCATGTCCACACGAGGAAAGCGAAATCTCCAACGACAACTCCTAATGCTATCTCCACTGAAGCCTAGAACTCTAAGAACCAAGCTTCAAGGACGAATCTTCCTCTACCTAATGCTAAAACCCTAGATCTAAAATCTAGGCTCTGATACCACTTGTTGCGCGTAGCAGAAATTTCGACAGCACCTCGGCGCACAACAAGAGAGTCAGGTCGCCATAGGAATTCTTGTTTCACAAAGAAAATAAGAACCTTAAGCAAAATATCTCAACAAAGTGGGATATCAGCTCTTTCTCTCATCAGTTCTAGGACTGACTTGTCGAGGAAACCTAAATAAACTATTACAAATCACACAAATAGCGAGACAACCAATTTTACATGGTTCGGCAAATTGCCTACGTCAAGGGGGAGAGGATGGGGGAGATTACACTAAATCAAGGAGAGTACAAAGGGTTACAATCTCACAAAACTCACAAACTAACACTCAACCAAAGCTCTCAACTTGCTCATAATATTTCCCTCTCACAATGCTTAAAAGTCTCTCTAATATCTGATTACAACTCTCCTCTCTTTTGATGATTGATTCTAATCTCCATATATATAGAAAAACTAAAACCAAAACAGACTAGGAATCCTAAAACCAAAAACAAAACAAATTAGGAATCCTAATAACTTCATGTTATCAAAATAGATTAGGAATCCTAATAACCTCATGTTACCAAAATAGATTAGGAATCCTAATAGATTAGGAATACTGCTATCCAATAGTAGGTTAGAGTATCCTGTTCTTATGAGGGAATAACTTGCCCAGTGGGTTGAAATAGGTCAGACAAGCTTTCAACAGATCCAGAACCTGCATAGGAGGGAATGTAATAGAAAAATCTTTGGTAGCAAGAATTTCTTAGGACCTAATTTTCATACCTAAAACCTATAAAAAAGGATAAGAAAACTTCACCCCTCTGCTACGCCAAGTTTAAACCCCCTTCTCAACTAAGCTGCTAATAGATCTGATATCTCATTAGTAACATTAAATGTAACTGAACTGTCCGCATATCCTCCTCCACTTTCTGTAGCCGAGTTTGGTAACTTAGGATTTATTTCAATTAATGTCACATTTTCTACATTATGCTTGCACTTGATCCCCTTATCCCAGGAAGTTTTGCAGACTCAGACAATGCATGTCTTTGACAGTTCGGCGCCAACTTACAGAATTTGGTTATTGCAGTTAAAATCTGGGAAGGGTTTAGGAGCCGATAACAATTTCTTGCACTTCTCGGATTTGATGCAATCTCCAGTAGCAGCCAAAAGCTCCACGCTGTTGTACAAGTTGTCGACACAACCAATAGAAGACTGGTTGTTAGGCAGCTTGACTATGGATCCAAGCGGAAAGGTAAGGAAGGAGAGGAGGATGTTGGAGTTGTAACTTAAAACTTGACTCTGTAGTGGAAAAGTTTAGTCCCACATTGGAAAGGAGATGAGAAGATAGGTTGTTTATAAGCCTTCCTTTTCTCTCATATTTTTAGAAGGAAATATGGGTATGCTCCACACCACACACGCGCGTGTCAAACCGGGCTGAACTCGGGTTCGGGTCGGGAGGCGCGCACGCCCACGACCTGCGGACACGAATGCAGCTTCGGATTGAGGGGCCCTTAACCTGCTATATTTTTTATTTTTACAAATTAGAACAATTAAAACGTGTTAAACATTTGGTTTTTGTAAATTGGAACAATTAAAACGTGTTAGCTACGAGAATTATGGATCTAAACGGCTGGATAAATGGAAACAGCTAGCTGAATAAATGGGCGAGATTTGTGGATCTAAATGATGAGTTTTGTGGATCTAAATAGCGATTTTCATCCTATATATGGAGTTATAGATGCGAGGGCTAAAATATAGATTTACAACAAATCTCTTCTCTTCTTCTCCTCTTTTCGAAAATATCATCCTGCTCTTACATTTTCGCTGGTTCTCTGAAAGTCTTAAAGATTTCACAAAACCTTCTTGAAGCTCGTGCTAATGAGAAGGAGGTCGCCTGACCGAAGATCGTCGTATCTTCGAGATCTATTATCGCGTAGCCCTGTACGAGAGGGGGCGATTAGATTCTTGGGACAATGCCTTGTACGCTTCGATCATCAGGCTATATTCTTAAACCTTGTTTAAATTTTTTATTTAATTTATTTTCTGAGTTATATTCTTAATATGTTATTTTCGATTTTAATTAACTATTAAAACTATTCTTAATCTGCATTTCATGATAGTTATAGTCTAAACAGTAAATTATTCCTAACAATCCAAGAATCTAATTGAGCTGTTTAGAATAATATCATGATTAGTATTCTACTTCTTACGTTAATGCTGTCTACATTTTATAAAAACAACATGTTACACTGCCTGATGATTCTGTTGATTGAATGCTTAAATTGTGTTTGTTGCATTATAATAACAAAAACATTCATTGATCATCAGATTATGGCTACAAGTGAAATCATGTCAGCTAAGCCAGATAAGTTCGATGGGAATAAATTCCGTCGTTGGCAAAACCAAATGATATTTTGGCTAACGACTAAATCTGATAACTACCATTGAACCTGATAACCCATCTTCCTCTAGACCTGTCACTAGGCAAAACTTCACTGCAAATTTCATTCCTATCTCGAGAACACCTCAAGAGATAGAATATCATTGCCTACACAGAATCTTAGGAGCCTTATCTGATAGATTATATGACATCTACTACGCTATCACTAATGCTAAAGTTCCGTGGGAAACACTAGAGAAGAAGTATGGTTTAGATGATACAGGAATTAAAAGATTTAAAGCCTCTGATTTTAATAAATTTAAAATGGTAGATTCCAAACCAATGAATGAGTAGATTAATGAATTCGAACATATAGTTCATCAACTGAAAATGAATGGATCTATCTTAGATGAAACATTTCAGATAGCCTGTCTTATAAACAAACTTCCTAAAACCTGATCAGATTTTATCAAAAACCTTAGCCATACCCAAGGAGAGCTTACTCTTGATCAAGTGTTGAATGCCATTAGAATCGAAGAGCAACATAGACTTAAGGAGAAAAATGTGACAGAATCTGAACCCAAAGTTAACAATGCAGAATCCAAACCCATTCCCAAACACAAGAAGCGCCCCTTCCACCAAAACCAAAATAGAATGTTTAAGAAGAAATCCTATCATCTGAATGAAAACTATGTCCAATTTCAAAAGAAGGAAGGAGTTGAACGTCAAGCTTGCTTTGTTTGTGGACGAACCAACCACCTCGCTAAGGATTGCTTTTACAAGAAGGCTGAACTACCCAAGCCTAGGAAGGGAGGACCTCCACCAAATTAGACCCAAATAAATATGGTGACTTCTAGTTCAGCTGAGACTGCTTTCAGGTCTGTTCTCTTCACCCATGAAGTAAACATAACCTTACAAGAAAATGATTGGTGGATTGACACTGGAGCTAACATTCACGTCTGCTCTAATCAATCTCTATTTTCTACTTATCATGTCTCAAGTAGAGAAACTGTAATTATGGGAAATAATAATGTGGCTTCCGTATCTAGAATAGGTCGGATCAACCTAAAGCTGACTTCGGATAAGACATTGATCCTGTAGTATGTCCATCATGTACTAGACATTAGGAGAAACTTGATTAGCGGATCTTTGTTAGTACAAACAAGGCTATAAACTTATTTTTTGAATCAAATAAAGTTGTAATAACTAAGGGATTAAATTTCATTGGAAAAGAATTCTTATGTGATGGTCTTTTTAAATTAAATGTTAAGAATTCTACTCTTGCATCTCCAATGGCTTTGAATATTGAACCTTCTATCACTTGGCATCAAAGATTAGGGCATGTAAATTATAATTTAATTAAAAGATTGATGCATCTCAATATAATTCCAAAGCTTAATATAAAAGATAATGGAAAATGTGAAATATGTGTAGAAGCTAAACTTCCTAAGAAACCCTTCAAAACTATTGATAGAGATTCTGAGATATTAGAACTCATCCATAGTGATGTTTGTGATTCTGGAAGAACATCTAGAGGAGGTAATAAGTATTTTGTAACTTTCATAGATGGTTGTTCTAAATATTATTATCTCTATTTAATTAAGACAAAAGATGAAGTTATAAACAAATACAAAATATATAAAGCAGAAGTTGAAAATCAGTTGGACATGAAAATTAAAATACTTAGTTCAGATAGAGGTGGTGAGTACACTTCCAATGAACTAAAACAATTTTGTGAAGAGAATGGAATCATTCATGAAATAACTGCTCCATATACACCTCGATCTAATGGAGTAGCTGAAAGAAAGAATAGAACACTAATGGACATTGTAAACTTAATGTTAATTAATTTTAGTGTGCCAGAGAATCTGTGGGGAGAAGCCCTCATGACTGCCTGCCATATACTGAATAGAATTCCATTCAAGAATTCTAATAAAACCCCTTACATAATTTGGAAGAATAGAAGCCCTAATTTAGATCACCTGAAAGTGTGGGGATGCTTAGCAAAGGTTAAGATACCTGAGAATAAGAGAAAGAAGATACGTCCTAAGACTGTAGATGTAATCTTTATTGGTTATGCTTTTGATAGTAATGCAAATAGGTTTTTAATAATCAACTCTGATATTATTAAGATAGCCAACAACACCATTGTTGAAGCTATGGATGCTCATTACTTTGAAAATATTTTTTCCTATAAAACCAGAGTAAGCAACTCATGCCTTAACTCTAACAATCCAGATCCTAGTTCGAATCCTATTTCTAACCAAGGTGAAACTAGTGCTAGACAAATCAGACCACTAGAAACTCTATAGGAAACCAGGAGAAGTAAGAGAACTAGAATAGAAAAGGTCTATGAAGATTTCTATGCATTACTTGTAGAAGACTCTCCAATCACATTTGAGGATGCAATGAAATCAATAGATGCTCCATTTTGGAAGGAAGCTATAAATAATGAGATTCAATCTATAGTTCAAAATCAGACTTGGGAACTCACTGATATTCCTTTAGGCTGCAAAACTATAGGATGTAAATAGGTATTTAAGAAGAAACTGAGACCTGATGGAATAATAGATAAGTATAAAGCCAGATTAGTAGCTAAAGGATATACCCAAAAATCTGGTATTAACTATTTTGATGTTTATTCTCTAGTAGCTAGGTTTACTACCATTAGAGTCCTTAAAGCTCTAGCATCCATTTACAAATTGATAATACATTAAATGGATGTTAAAACTATATTTTTAAATGAAGACTTAGATGAAGAAATTTATATGGATCAACCCAAGGGATTTCTTGCTTCTGGACAAGAGAAGAAAGTATGCAAGCTTATTAGATCACTATATGGTTTTAACAAGCTTCAAAACAATGACACATGAAATTTGATGAGATTATACTTGTTTCCGGTAAAAGTTGCTGTTTTCATTGCTGTTCTCTTTTTTTTGAGATCTGTTACAACTTTGAGCGTTACAACAGAGTTTAAATGAAAACAAAAGATTACAACTTAAACGAAAATAAACACGAGAGCCCGGTTTGGTACGGTCTCGCTTGCGTGGGTTGTTGGCCTGTGACGGGGACGTCGATGTCCGTGGACCGCCGACTCTTCAAGATCCTTGCCGGTAAAATCCGGCAGAGTTTCGTCTATCCGCGTAGGATATAGAAACAGAACCTCGTCGATCCGCGCAAGATCTAGAGGTTATAAGCGTATATCTCGGCTAAAACGAGATAATAGCTCTTCTTAGTGTCACCGCTAAGGAGCAACACTAAGGATCAGAGGGGGGGTGAATGAACCTTGATGAAGAATTCTGACTCCTCAATCCAGCAGGGCTTCGCCGCTTCCAAACTCCGGAATTTCAGATCTCGAGGATAATCCCAAGACCGGAAATTCTTCTCCCAGAGCTAAATCAGAGCCAAATCAAGAGCCTTCGTAAATGGAGGGCTAAGGGGGCTATTTATAGCCATAAGAGAGAGTGTAGGGGTCTTATGGACACCCCCAAGAGGAGAGACACCCCCCTAGGGGTGTCCTGGCCAAGGCCGGGACACCCCCCATGGGGTGTCTCGGCCAAGGCCGGGACACCCCATGTGGGGTGTCTCGAGCCAGCCGAGACTTGTTTGGGTGTCCCCGGTTCAGCCCGGGGCCGTGCCGTTGTCCCGCTGTTGACTCGCCGTTGACTTTTCGTCCGAACTCGGATTTGAGTGATTTCGGATGCGTTGGAATCGTGACGGCGAGCTCTGTAGGACCCAATGGTTGGATTATCTGTGGGGTGATCGGGGCACAGCGGGCGTTGGTCCGATTGCGGTGATAGCGGGGTTTTCGGTCAACCCGTATCCTCGTGATTCTGACATTCTGTCGGCTCACGTAATCCGTCGGTTTGCTTCAGTCGCTCACTGGCGTCATTTGAGCTCTTGTGAACTGGGTAGCGTCGTTCGATCATCGATCGTTAACACCGAGCTGTGTTCGGGGACCTATCGGCAATTTTCGATGCCTACAATACTATCTTATGGATTTGTAATTAATCAAACAGATGCGTTGGTATACCATAAAATAGATAGTAACAATAAAATTATGATTTTATGCTTACATGTTGATGATATTTTTATTCTTGGTTCTGATATACAAACCATAAATGATATCAAACAATTTTTATCACAAAATTTTGACATGAAAGACTTAGGTCAAGCTGACCTAATTCTTAACACTAAAATCTTAAAGAATGAGAATGAATATATGCTATCACAATCACACTACATAGAGAAAATCCTCAAAAACTTTTATGACCCAAACTGTCAACTTGTTTCTACACCATATGATCCTAATGTACATCTGAAGAAAAATACAGGTTATCCTCAATTACAAAGACAATATGCAGAAATAATTGGATCATTAGGATTCCTAATAAACTACACCAGACCTGACATTGCCTATGTAGCAAATAGACTTAGTAGATATACATGAAATCCTGATAAGAGTCACTGGAATGCTCTAGAAAGAATTTTAAGATACCTAAAAAGAACTATGAATTATGGTTTACATTATAAAGGTTATCCATCTGTATTAGAAGGTTACTCAGATGCAAATTGGATTAGTGACTTGGCAGATGTAAAATCCACCATTGGATTTGTGTTCCTTTTAGGAGGAGTAGTTATTTCATGGAAATCTACTAAACAAACTGTAATATCTAGAAGTACAATGGAATAAAAAATGATAGCCCTTGATACTACTAGTATAGAAGCTTAATGGTTGAAAGATTTACTAACTGAAATTCTATTAATACAAAAACCATTACCAGCTATTTCTATTCATTGTGATTGCAGGTTAGCGATTGACAAATGTCATCAAGAGAATGCAAGTGTGAAAATGAATTGACATTTGAAAGTGCAACATAAAATCCTTGAGATATAATATGAAAAACCATGTAATAACCTTAGAATTTGTAAGATCAGAGAAAAATCTTACAGATCACTTAACTAAAGTCTTATCTAGGTAGTGGTCCTAGAATCATCAAGGGGGATGGGATTAGGCCTATAATCCTATAAGAAAAATCACTACAGTGGCAACCCAACCTCGCAGTGGTTCAATGGGTAGAAACAAACTGGACGAGTGATTAAGGTTTTAAGTATCGGTTATCGGGGATTTATCAGACGGTCAAAATCCTTATCGGATAGCAAAAATCGAGGATCGGGGATAAGTAGTATTTATCGGAGCGATATACTGAATGGTGTATATATAAAATATAATAACTAAAAATGTAATCTAACCATGCTCAATAAAATATAATAACTTTATTTATTTCATCACATCATAAAATTTTATGCCAAACATCAGTCAGTTTTATTTTTGTTGCAGACTTGAGTTCAAAATAACATCAAGATTCCAAGGAATGAAGGAACTGAGGAAGACAACTTAAAACAACAACTGTAAACTATCTGCAGATCCAAGTTGTAAAACTAATTGCTTATAAACTAATTGCAGATACAAGTTTGCTATAAACTAAATACAGTAAAAATTAACTATAATTAAAATTAAATTTTCTTATATATTACAGTCTCACAAATATTTTCTTAAAATTAATTATAACTTTATCAGTTTGCTATAAATTAATTACAAGACTTGTAACTAATTTTTTATAAAGTCTCAATAACAAGTCATAGTATTTTAACACAAATATATAGGGAAATCCTAAAACAACACAGAAATTCTTACAGAAAAGAGTTATAACTATCAAGTTAAGTATGATGAAAGTGACAAACATTGATCAATGTGTCTTTTCAGAAAAGAAAAAGAAAAAATGAAAGAAAAAGAAATTAGCGGCGCAGCTTGTTGCCCGCTTGTCATCATCACATGTGTAATATTTTGGTTTTGCTAGTCTTTAGCAAACCAAATCAAAAAAGGAAAAAAAATAAACTTAAAAGAAAAAAGAGAGAACAGTAACCAGAAGCAGAGGAGAAAAAAACAAACTTAAAAGAAAAAGAAAAGAAATGAACTTAAAAGAAAAAAGAGGAGAGAACAGTAATCAGAAATTCAGGATAGACGAGGTCGGGGAGGCAAGCTTAAAAGAAAAAGAAAGAAGAGAAAAAATGAACTTAAAAGAAAAATGAAAAAAGAAAGACGAGGTCGGGGAGGCGAGCATACCTATTCGAAGAGGACCGAGCGACGACAGTGAATGTTAGGGAGCTGCGAGGTCAAGGAGCTCTGAGCTGCGGAGCTGCGAAGGTGAGATCTACGCTGTGAAGGTTCAGCGGACCTACGATGTCGAGGAGTGACGATGACGAGGTTCACGAAGTCGACGCGAGGTTTGCTGGTGATTCACGAAGGCGAGACCGCACGTGGTTCATGAAGGCGAGACCGCACGGGGTTCACCAAGTCGAGGCGAACGATGAGCTTCACAGACGGCAGGCGAGCGACAAAGTTTAGGGTTTTAAGGTTAGGGTTTGCGAGCGACGAAGAGGCATGGAAGAAATAGCCGTCGGAGACGAAGTTTAGGGTTGTGGATTCACAAAGGTCAAGGTTTGAGTTTTTATTTTATTGTGAAAACGGATCGGGTCGGGTTTAATATCCCAGAAATCAGCAATGTAACTCAAATGACCAGCCCTAATAACCACGATAATTTTTCTCTATTATCAAGCGATAATTGCCTTTATCGGCGATTTATCATCGATAAACTGTCGAAAATGATAACCGATTATAAAATCAACTTATCCTTACGACAAGCTCAAAAATCTGATATATCAATGATAATATCGGATTATCGACCAATATTTAAAACATTACAAATAATTAATTGTGAGGAGCACTGAATTCATTTGCTCCTATCCTTAGGATGATCAGTGCTCATAAAAAGCAAGTGAAAGGTTGAGTTTATCTCTTAATGAATCCAATACCCATGAGGCAAGGTGCATACTTGCTCTCATCCTTATTAGGATTCACTCGTATGCTTAGAAGGAAATATGGGTTATGATCCACACCACACACACGCGCGCTGAATCGGGCCGGGCTTGGGTTCGGGTCGGGAGGCACACGCCCATGACCTACGGACACGAATGCAGCTCCAGATTGAGGGGCCCTTAACCTGCTATATTTTAGTTTTTTGTTTTTGCAATTGGAATAATTAAAACGTGTTAAACATTTAGTTTTTGCAAATTGAAACAATTAAAACGTGTTAGCTGCGAGAATTATAGATCTAAACGGCTGGATGAACAGAAATGACTAGCTGAATAAATGGTTTTTTTTTAGTTTTTTGTTTTTGCAAATAGGAACAATTAAAACGTGTTAAACATTTGGTTTTTGCAAATTGGAACAATTAAAATGTGTTAGCTACGAGAATTATGGATCTAAGCAGCTGGATGAACGGAAACGGCTAGCTGAATAAATGGGCAAGATTTGTGGATCTAAAGGGCGAGTTTTGTGGATCTAAATAACGATTTTCATTCTATATAAGGACCTATAGTTGCGAGGGCTAAAATATAGATTTACAACAAATCTCTTCTTTTCTTCTCCTCTTTTCGAAAATATCATCCTGCTATTACATTTTTGCTGGTTCTTTGAAAGTCTAGAAGATTTCACAAAGCTTTCTTGAAGCTCGTACCGACGAGAAGGAGGTCGCCTGACCGAGGGTCGTCGTATCTCCAAGATTTATTGCCACGTAGCCCTGTACGAGAGGAGGCAATTAGATTCTTGGAACAGTGCCTTGCACGATTCGATCATCAGACTATATTCCTAAGCCCTGTTTAAATTTTTTTATTCAATTTCTTTTCTGAGTTATATTCTTAATATGTTATTTTCCGATTTCAATTAACTATTAAAACTATTCTTAATCCGCATTTCATGATATTTACAGTCTAAACAGCAAATTATCCCTAACAGAGGACATCTACGAAATCATCCCCCCCCCCCCTCAGCATTAAAAACCTTCTCTGTGCGTCTTGTTCTAGAGATATTAGTCCCTCAAATCTTTAAATCTGCTCATTAGTTCCTCGAAGGGGTTCTACAATTTTGTCCCTCAATGATCAATATTCTCCTCGGTTATGAATTCTCTCTTAAAACCCATACTGTTCAAAAAAGAGTTCTTTGCAATTTGATACCCTAAAGTGTACACTTTTCAACTTTAAATGTCCCAAACTCTTTTTTGGACACATCAATACCCTAAAGTTACACATTTTTTTAACTTTTATACTTAAGTTTTTTCTAAGACTTTCGTTATGACGAAGTTTATATCTTTCTGACTTTGATACCTAAACTTTCATTTTTGACACTTTGATATCCTAAAAGTTACAAATTTTGAAAACTTTGAGTTATCAAAGTAAAAAATGCGTAAATTTACGGTATGAAAGTTAGAAATGGGGTAAATTACACTAGACACCTATGAACTTTTAGTCTTTGCACTAAATCCCCATAAACTTTCAAAATCACACTAAACCCTGTAAGGACCGTAAATTTTGATACTAGTTAAAATAATTTTTTTAGTATTTTAAAATATTTAATTATGATTTTTAAAAGAGTATTTATATTTTTCTCGTAATTCTACAATTTTCTATGATTTAAAGTCTAAGTTTTATATTTATTTAAATAATTTTAATATTATAAATTAATTTCGTGCGGTGAAAATTTTTGGAATTAATCTATTGTATTATTGATACTATTACGTACTATTTTAAATAATATGTTGTATTATTGTTACTATTACGTATTATTTCGTGTATTATGTTGTATTATTAATTACGTATTATTTCTGTAATTTGTTGTATTATTTCAACAATTACGCATCAACTGTCATATTAGCACAACTAGTACGTTTTACTGTGTACGTAATTATCCCATAATTATTTTATTTTAAATATAAATAGAAATATTTTTATTATTAATTATTTTTGTTTAATTATACAATATGTATATATTTCGACTATTTCGTATCAACTGTTGTATTAGCAGAATATGTACGTTTTTATTTGTAGATAATTATTCTATAATTAGTTAATTTTTTTAGTACCCATAATTAATTATTTTAATTATTTAGTTAAATACCAAAACCCTAATTTTCTCTATATAAATATGTATATATGTATATGGGCTCTCTCTCCTCTCTTTTTTCAAATCTCAGCCGCCACCCTTCTTCATCTTTTTGTTTTCTCTCTCCCCGAAAACCCATCAATCCCTTCACCACCCAGAACCGCCTTCGACCATCGCTCCCCACCATCGTAGCCATCACCTCCTCAACTCCGACCACCCACCTCCGACCAGCCTCCTTGTCGTTGAACCCTGCCAAGCCCCTGAGCTCGAGCGCCACTCGAGCCATCGTCACGACCATCTCCTCTACCTCCCGCTACCCCCTCAGTGACCCCCTCGACCAACACCAACCCGAGATCCCGCTGCCGCCACTGTTCTCTCCCTACGACCGCCTCTCACCCCCATGGCTATCGCCGCCTGAGAACCCACTGCCGTTAGCCTCCACCTCCCCGCTAACCCGTGACCCCGAGCACGTCGTCTGACCGCCTCCATCAGCCTCATCCACCTGCACCTCCTCCCCTTGCTCCCCGCAATCGCCAGCCACCCCCTGTAGCACGCCTCAACCCCCGCTCCCGTCGCCGACGACCAGAGCCACGCCTCAGCCCCGCTGCTCATCGTGCCAGCTCGACAGCCCTCAGATCCACCGCTCGCCGCGCTGACCAGCCGCCGTTAGCCCACCCTTCGTCGCTGCCCTGAGCTCCTCCGACTCCGACAGCTCGTCGTCGCCGTTTGGAACCGCCATTGTTGTCTTCTCCCCGACGAGCAACCCTCCAGCAGCCCCTTCTCCGTCGTCATCGCTGCCCGCGTTCATCGCTGTCCTCACCGTCGACATCGCCGACGACCTCTCCCACTGACGACAGCCCCCAACAGCTCCGACCGACGCTCTTTAGACCTGCATCAGATCTAACCCGCGCCGTCAGCGTCGATTCGTTCGACGACCCCAAGGCAAGATCCCTCTTGCTCATTAACTGTCATTTAATTTTAGATCTGTGAATTTAATTATATGCTTAGATAGACCGTATTACGATTATGTTGTATATTGTAGTATATTATTACATGCGTGGAATTGTTTAATGAAGAATATTAAATATATCATAGTAATATGATAAATAGCATTTTTGGAATAATTATTATGAATTAAAAGAATTTATTTCGACAGCGGAATCATTTTTGAATAGTTATATTAATTAAAAAGAATTTATTTGAGAACAGAATCACTTAGAAAAATTATAATAATTTAAAAGGAATTATTTTCGACAAAAGAATTATATTTTTGATAATTATGATGATTTAAAGGAATTTATTTACAAAAATAATTATCTATTTTGGATTTAAGTAATTTATGATTTTGTATGAATAGTTTAGAAGGCTGGATAACAAGATATTGATGAAACCGGACTGCATGTATGTTTTTACTGTTTATAATCATATTTCACGTTTTGCATTTATTTAATGTATTTGAGATGTCTGTTATGTATTATCCATGTTGTGTTTGAGAACCCTTAGTAGTTCATGATTTAGTGACCTCGTGCGTCATGAACAGACTTAGTGACATGTGTGAGTGTGTTGACTGAGTTTAGGTGATGAACACGAGTTTCAATGTGGATTATGTTTGACTTAGAAAAACAAGAAGAGTGGGGATGGGGAAGTCCATGTTCATGTTGTTAGGTCTCATGTTATGAACCTACATCTTCTAATCATGTTTTGATGATTACAAATAATTCCTAATATTGTTTGTCTAGTGTTTATGGTTCTTATTAGGTATTCTAGACAAACAATGAGTTGGAGGATGGATGGATTGCGCCATAACGATCATATCAAATGGAGGTTGGCGGAATTGTGGAGTGAAGCATTGCATTCAAGTTAAAGATCCAAGATCCCGCTTCATCCGCAACGTGTACCAAGTCAAGCTTATTGAAGATCAAGATTGCTTGGGTAATTTAGTTTTAGGTTTTATATTATGTGTGTTAGTACTTTAAGCTCAATTACATACACACATACACATTTCGTTTTGGTTTTCGTATATATATATATAGTTGTATATATACATATATGTTTTGGTTTGATTTTGTAGATATGAAACGAATATATATTCATGTTCATATGTTTCATATTCTATCATATTTGAAAAAATATTGTGTTTCTAGTTTATAGACTTCATAACAATATTTTATATCCTTTATTCAGTCTATAAGAACGTTTGAAAATATTTTAAAGTTGTGTTTATGTCAAAACATTAAATTTCATGTATATCAACTTTTCATGTTTTGGACATATTTGAAAAATGATGAGTTTTCACTATTGGGGAATGCAATTCCAAAAATTCTTTTTGTAACATGTTTATTATCATGTTTATAAACATTTCCCAAAGTTTCATAATTTTTGGATTTTATTTGCTATTTTTAAAGGCACTTTTAAAATCAGATTTTCAGCATGTACAGTGCCTGTGCACGTTTATAAGTCGACTTATCAGAAGTTGACAAGTCGACTTATGAAATGCTCTGGAATGTGCAAAAACTCTCTGTCAAGTCGACTTATCTGAACTGTCAAGTCGACTTAGACTAAGTCGACTTATACCATTTTACAAGTCGACTTATGTGCTGTGTTTTGTGTGTTATTTTCATCTGGCAAGTCGACTCATGTGAATTTTCAAGTCGACTTATACAAAGTCGAATGCAAGTCGACTTATACTAAGTCGAATGCAAGTCGACTTATAAATATGACCGTTGAACAGTAACGGCTATTTCCAGATTCTGTTTTTGTGTGGGTTTTTGGTCATTTTCTTGGGGTTTTGGTTGATGTCTTGGGTTGTTATAAATACCCCATTGCATTTACCTCTCCCAACTAATGAAGAGAAAAGTTTTAAAGAGTTTTTACAAGTTTGTTTAAGGGTTTCTAAGTGTGTTTAAGAGTTTGGTTTGTGGAGCAAATTTCACAAGAGCAAGTGGAGATCATCCTTGGTGTTTGAGCATTCATTCTTCTCCTTCTCTCTTGTCATCTTTAGAGAAGTGTTTCTAAACTCATCTAGCAATTTATTATTTTGATTATAATTTCCATGAGCTAGATTTATATTGAGTTTAGTTTAAATTGTTTTATTGATACTCTTTGTTCACACACAACCATTAAGCTTATTGTATTTACATTCATAGTATAATTTGGGGTTGTGGGTTTGTGATATTGAGAGTGTGCTTAATTGAGTTCTCGCCTTGTATTAGAAAACAAATCTTTTGTTGTGAGCTTTCATTGTGAGATCACTTGTATTACACTAGTACACCAATAGGAGTGTGTGGTGAGAGACGGGGTTGTCCCAAGAGTAGTGGCGTCGGTAGCCTAGAGAGAGGTGGTAATTCCGATCACTTGAGGGAGACACGGGCTAGAGACCAACACTTGAGGTTGTAGTTAGTGTAGTTACATTGTGAGTGATTGTAGAGTTTTCGGTTAGCTAGAAAACCGAGTGTGTAGAGAAGTTCCGGCTTCCAAACCGGGTGTGATAGTGGAGATCTCCTCGAGGTGAGGAGCGGGGACGTAGGTCAGACGGACCGAACCTCGTGAACATATCGTTTTGTTTGTATTTGCATTGGCGTACTTATTTTCATATTTATATTGTCTTTGTCAATTGCACATTGTTTATATTCCCACTATCTTATTTTGTTTGTTTCACCCTTGTATTGGTTGTATATCCTTGCATATATATCTTGTCATATATCATACTTGCTAGGATATTTGTCAATAAGTATTAATTTGGCATAAATCGGATTAGATTAGCATAAACCCTATTCACCCCCCCTCTAGGGTTCTTTCCTAGCGGCATTAGGGTACTTTCACATGTGATCGGATATAGCTGTTGATGTATCTTCCAGGCTCGCGCCAGTGAATTCGTGTAGTCATTGGGGTTGGTTTGTTGGTCTAAAGTGAATTCGTGTAGTCACTTTAGTCCGTGACTTGTTTCGTCACCTGAGCTTTGCTTGAGTTCGGACCAGGCTAAGATCGGATTGTGTGTAGTCCTCTGACCGATTCGTGTAGCGGTATTGGATGCGCATAGGGGATTTGTGAATAATCAGTTATTCGATGATATGAGCGTTGACTCTGTGTGAGATGTGACCAGAGACCTATTATAGAATTGCTAGTTACATGACCTCGTTATTTAGATGATTATGGATTCTTGTGAGATGTAGGCCAGTTGTGTTCTTTTCATACATAAATCAGGGTTAATATTTAATTATCTATAATTTGAAACATATGGTATATACATGAGGGTTTCCTTGTTTGGATTATTTCGCTCGACGTACTATGTCTCTTGTTATAGATTTTTAAGTATTAATTCCATCTAGTTGTATGACCAAGTTAGTTGGATGATTGTTCTGATCGCTAGTTGCATGATCGACTTGTTACTTGATTGATTTTGTTGGATTTCCAGTTGTACATTTTCTCTGTCATTCTGTTATCGTATCGGTTTTCGTTGTTCTATTTGTTTGTGGGGTCTTTCCGTGTGCTATACACGCTGACGTACTCCTCTTTTCTTTGGTGTACGTCAGACTTAGAGGAAGTCAGACTTAGAGGAAGAACAGGTCTAGCCAGGAGATCGCCAGAGCCCCGGGATTCTCAGCAGGAGTGCCTTGTAGATGGAGCAGAAGAACAAGTTGAAGCTTAGTTATTTCTTTCAGTTTATTTTCGTAGCATTTCCTTTTCGCCTGATCATTGTATTTTATATTCTCCGGTATTCTTTTGTTCAGCTTTGTATAAGTGCATGTTGACCCGAATATTATGTCTCGGATGTTATCCTATTTGTGATATGTATTATTTTATTCTGTGTTGTTCATTATATTCTTGCTATATGTGATCGGGGACCTGTGACTTCGCATTGTATTTATTTCTAGACGCTTAGCGTATTGGATTGAGAAGAAAAGAAAAAAAATAGTGTATATTTCTTCTCAATCTAATACGTCATGGGCTTGTTCACGTTCCGATTCCCGGATATTTTGAGAAACGGAGCGTGACAAACCCCCAATAACTTTTGCATAAAACTCCCAAACATAACACAATTACATTTGACATGGCACGAGCACCTCAAATGACTTAGAAAGGCCAAAATACCCCTTAACTCAATTAAAATTCCATTTATGACATTTTTTTATATTTTCCACCCTTTAAACAAAATTCTCTTGTTTTTTTCATTCGCTCTTCTCTAATCTACGCTTGCACCCCAGGTTGGGTTTCAAATCCTTTTTTCTTTTTACCTGAAACTTTCATGCAAAACTTAAGATTTGTGCCTCTTTATGTTGTTTTTCGTTCTAATATTAGAAAAGTAGTTTTCTTTCATAGTTTTTTGGGGAGATAGTTTCTTCCTTAAGCATGTTTAGCAACTGGAAAGTAAATTGAAAGTAGAAAGTGAAGAGAAAATACCTTCTTAAGAAAATACTTTCTTTTTATTTTTGGTTGTAAATTTTGTTTGGATGATAGAAAGTGAAATAATGCAAAGTTGACATGGCAGTTGACGTGGTATCCACTATGTACATGGTTTAAAAGGAAATTATAAATACAAAGTTATTTAGTTGTTTATATACTCAAATTTAAAATTGAACAATTTGTTATTCATCATGACATATTCCACCAGCATTCTAGTGCAATCTAGTCCTAAGTAGTTTGTATAAGGATAATCAAGTTGTAAATTATCAAGTTATTAACTGTATATAGTTAAAACAATTTTATTATTCATCAAGTTTATCAAATTATATAGTCATAAGTTTGTATAATGTTTATCACATTCTTAATTGTATATAATTAAAAGAAGTTTATTATTCATCAATATTACCAAATTATTATAAGCATGGATGTATTACTTAAGAAGGCTCAAGATGTGACTGACTAGAAAACATTATAAAATTTGATTTGAAAGTGAATTAGTTGTAAAAAATAATAAATAATAATTATTTTCTCGGTCTTCTAAATCCACATTCCATCCAATTTCTTTAGTTTTTGGATAAAGTAAAAAAAAGGCTAAAAGGCCGATGTGACAGGCACTTTCCATTTACTTTCCATTTATCTTCGCTATGAGAAATACTAAAAAGTAGAAAGTGGAGTTACTTTTCATTTTTGGTCCACTTTCTATTCACGTTCCAGTTTCCAAACACACCCTAAAACTCATAGAAGTTAGGAGACGCGTTTGTGGTTTGAGAGCCACCACACGTGTATCTAATACTATTATCGAGCTATTAATTATGATTAAAAGATAATTTATGTCCAAGTTAGAAACAATAAACACGCAAGCCACGTGAAAACCCATGTTCAATATCTTAAAATTCTCTTTGATTGGTGGAAAATATTCAAAAACCCTAACTTTATGTACAAAACTTACCCCATAATACAGTTGCACCCATAAATTCTCTTTAGATCATGGAAAAGTAATAAGATTTTTAATTTTTTTTTAAACTAGGGTTTTTGTAGGCTTTACCTCACTTCAATAGAAGGAATATGAACCTCCTTTCAACGCCAACCTACTCATCCATTCAATAATTCCATACTAGTCCCCCAGATCTAAGAAATTTCTCGCTAGTCCCTCAAATCCTAGGGTTATTACAATTTGGTCCCTCGATGACCCCCTAAACTAATGTTTTTCTACAGAAAAGCAGATAGGTGTGACCTATGTATCCCCATAGTCCATAATGGTTAGCAATTATACCTTTAAATACTAAAACCTGCATAACAATTTTAACTCTATATTATATATGACAATTTATTGAAATATGTCTTATTCTACTGCTTAAAGTACACATTGTAGACGATGCATTCAAAATGGCTGCAAGAAGAGTTAAATTATTTTCTTTCACAAATGAAGGTTGGAAATTTTTGTATGTTCTAAATATGGAAAACCAAGTCCAGTTTTTGTGCCTCATATCTATCTACATCTCATCCAGGTATGCTTGTGGCCTTACATATCTGAGTGATCAGAAATGGGTAGATGAGATAGACGCTTTGCCTGTATCTTTGGGTTAGATAATCTCGTGAAGTGGTGGTTGTGGTGCTCATCCAGGTATAGATAACCTCTACAACATCAAATCACTATCTCGCAGCAATCTAGTATAGTAGGAGAAGGTCCCGGGAGCTAATATTTGTATACGAGGAACTAGGGTACTTGTCAAGCTTAAGGAAGAGATTGAGAAAGATAAACTCATTCTTAAGTGTACATGAGTTCAGAGTCCCTCTAGTGTGGGCACGCATACAAAGATACTTGACCATTCAATTGTAATCATTAGAGATGATAGTCAGATCAATAACAACTCTTCTGAACTTAGGGCAATCTCGAGGGGGTTTTGGTAACCCCAAGATATGCTAGATGATCCTGGGTGTAATTGTGACAAGCACTCCCTTAACGGTCGAAAATGACTTGAACTCATCATCATCCGATTGGGTCTAGTCGTGAAAGAATTCCTTAACAATAGTAGAGTTGGCCAATTCATGTTTTCTGGCCATCATACTATTTTGGTTCTCTTAATTTTCAATGGTGGATGTGAAGAAGTTGTTCCTTTTAGAGTTGAATTTCGTAGACAAAGAATCAAGCGGGGTTTTTAACTGCTCTGACACTTTAAACTTTTGGCTCATTAACTGAATTTAGAAATTAACACTTAGCAATATCTCCTCAGCAGTTGATGTGTTAGTAACCAGGCAAAGTATAAAACTTTCTGATATTATGAAGGATGGGTAGGAGAAGGGGATGAAATAAAGAGAAGTTATGATCACCAAGAGGAGTTAAAGATAAATCCATATCTCTTGATAAGATAGTAAGATAGTAAGATTTAAGGAAGGAAAGAGAGGATTTTTAGCCCTCCAAAACACAAATCCAATTAGCATTAAATGCATACCATTATTCCTGACAGAAAAGAAAGAGAGATTCAGCTTTTCTCCCCCTGCATTTTCTCGTGATCAGATAGAGAGATATTTTCAAGTTTTACAGAAAGTACAGTATGTAATGGATATATGAATAAGCCATTGGAGCTTAAGAATAAATGGTTGGTCAATCTGGGCCCGATGTACATGACAATTTTGACTTGGGACTTAGGTACATTCCATATCTTAATTTAGGGCCTCGTAGTATTATTTTCCGTAGATAAAATCTAACAAATAATTGTTTAATTGCGTGTAAACTTTATTGAGGATGTCTAATTGGAAAAAAATAATAAAATAAAAGCAATCATCTCAAATTAGTATAATTTTTGAGGATGGTGATTGATGCAATTGAAAAACATGACAAACTCAAATTTAAAATATGAAAATTACAGAAAAAGGGAGTGTATTTGATAAAATTATATAATTTTAAACTTATATCAGACCCATTTCTCAATGCAAAGTAAAAAAAATCACTTCCAAATTCACCGTAAGCGGTCCTAATAATATTCACAATTTATTGGGGGTTCCATGCAAAATACCCCATAAAAAGGCCTATTTTTTACGGACAAAATTTTGAATTAGAACCTTTAAAATAATAATCACCAGAATTGACTTATTCTTAAAATATTTATCAAAATAGACCTAGGTTCTATAAGTTAGCTGAAACTAGATCAATTTTGATAAAAATGTGCTAACTTTTTTTTAAAATCGACTTAGTTTTGTTGATATGGCTGAAATTGTATAGACCCTAATAAATATTTTGCAAATAGGTCAAAATTGATAAATTTTTGGAGGAATTGAATATTAGTCCCTTACATCATTTCTAATTGCCATATAGTCCCTCAAATCTCGTTATTAACTTATTAGTCCTTTAAACTTTAGTTTCCTTGCCATATAGTCCTTCTGTCAGAAAAACTGTTAACTTTTCTAACTCTAGTTGAGTTAATACTAAATCTAACAACTCAAGTTACCTTATTGACCCTGGATACACATTACCCTCCCAAGTTTTGGGTTTAGAGGAAGCTAGCCATGTGAATGATCCCAATTTTGGGTTTGGGGGAAGCGTGTGACAATTAGAGAAGAAAAAAGGTGGGTTTGAGTGATTATAGGTGTGGGTGTAACGGGTATTCTATCTAATTCCATCACATTTAACGGTCATTAATAGTACGACCTAACACGAGAGATGGATTGACAAGAAAATTAAAGATTTAAGGGACTGATAGGCAAATAATGAGAT
>BQKN01000781.1:3426-25553 GCA_022839385.1 Asparagus kiusianus | reverse complement strand
GTCGTTCTAATCTCCATGATGCTCTTGACGTTGGGAGCGTAGAGAGACTACACGCTGGCACCCACCCCGGCAACCTCCCCCCCCCCCCCCCCCCCCCCCACCCCCCCAAGCTATGGCGACCGCAGGCTCAGCCCCATCAAAACCCGAAATCCTCTCTCTCCTTCGCTCTCTCCTCCGAACCGCCGCCAAATTCACCGACTACAACATCAGAGAGTACGCCAAACGAAGGTCCATCGCCGCCTTTCGAGACAACCGGAATCTCTCCGACCCTTCCACGATCGCCGCCGCCTTCGCCGACGGAAAATCTCAGCTGGAGGTCGCCAAGAGGCAGGCCACGGTCTATTCTCTCTACGCTCCCAACGTCAAGAGCATCATGGAGATTAGAACGACTAGGTAAAGGTGTTTTCTTTTTATCAATTTGATGATTTTGATGTCGGCTATGAAATACCCATGTGGAGACATGCGAGTGTTTTGGGTGAGACTAGAGTTATTCTCCTCGGACGCTTAGTGTTTGTTAATATTACCCAGTGAATTATCGAACATCGTGCGCTTGAGATTGTTATGAAATGTTTGCGTCCTTAGTTTATTGTTTTTATGTACTCTCTGTTTGTTAGTATCAGTGCTACCCTTTGACTTATTAGTTTACTATCTTTGTGCTCTCAAGGTGAAGAGCATGACTGTAATCATGAATTTGGTAGTTTTGATGTGCCCGTGTGGAAAAAATTGTGAAATTTCTGGTCTTTGATTGATGGGTCTTTCAATTTGGTTAGGTGATAGTGTAATTTTTTTTAGGTTCATTCATTTTGGCGATGTCGGCTAGGTTATCCTCTTTAGCCCACTTTGTGTTTGTTAACGTTAACCAAAGTTAATTAAAGAGCATCATAGAGATGATGAAAACTAGGCAAAAGAAAATCATCCCCCCCCCGGCAATCTGCTGATTTATATGGATTTGGTGATTTGGTGTTGGTTATAAAATACCCATGTGGAGAATTGTCAAATGTCTGGGGATCTTTGTTGGTGCGTTGGTTGGTTATGCTTATATTTGTTAATCGTGTATAAAATTGCAAAATTTCTGGTCTTTGATTGGCGTATCTTTCAAATCTGTCATGAACTCAGGTGAATTTTGCTAGTGAAATGGATTAGATTTAGGTTATTATTGTTTTCACTTTTCTGTTTGCTAGTATTACCCAGTGAATTATGGATTGTCTTTCTATGAATCTATTATAACAACATGATGCATTTTTTTAATGAAATTTTTAGCAAGAAATGGCTCGGTCCTTAGTTTATTCCCTTTATACACACTTCATTTGACAGTAATGCTCAGGGACATTTGGGTTATCTTTTTATTGTAGTCAACCTCTTACATGGTAGCATACTGCTTTTGTGTTCTCTAGGTGAAGAGCACCATTGGAATTTTGTGCAAATGGTTATTTATAGACTATAGAACAGGGGAATTTTTTTTTCAGTGCGTTTGCATTGGTGTATTGTCTGATAATGGTTTGCTTGGTGGTTCATTTGTAGATTTCTAATTTGATAAGCATTCTAGTGTTGCTGCTAGGGGAATGATGTGGCTTGTTTACCTTTTAATTAAGTAAATTGCTTGAAGGATTGCTCTTTAATTTCTGTATGATTTTGTTCAGTAGTAGTCAACGAAATAATGGAGCAATTCTGGCAAAATATCATGTCTCATCTATTATGCTTATGAACAATATTTGCAGCATGATTGAATTTTGCAATATTGTGAATTCAGATTAAGTATTTATTACCTTAAAGTTATTACAAGGTATTATGTGTGTTTATGGGGGATAAATTTTTTTAGTATTGACTCCCAACCATAGTTGCATGGAACCCGATTCATTCCGGTTCAGGGGACGGGTACGGGAGCGTGGTACACCAATCATTAGGAATTGGGTATGAGGGTGTATGCTTATATGGCATGCTAGGGAATGTGGTGTGTTACATTTTTTTAAATATCCCCGACATGGCCCGATATATCACCCGATATATCCTTTTACAGGGCTTGCCGCAACCGATATGGTCTTTAAATATCCTTTACCGCTTTTTGGCTATTTTGAGTGATAAATCTCCGATATGGCCGATATATTAGCCGATATGTAGATCAATATATCTTTTTATATAGCTTGATGCAAAATAATATACCGTGTTTGGAATTTTTGGACGAGATATCAAGATTTCCCCATTATATCAAATGACATTTTGCCCTAAAAAAAACAGATCGAATGTTGCAACGTTGCTTTGCACTTTTGTTTGTTTTAGAAGGTTGATTAGTGATCCTAAACATATATTATTCATATTTTGCATGCTTAAATTTCATTACATATATTGAGATTATATTTTAATGCATTATACTATGTATGCAAACATTCATTATGACATTCCGATATTTACCACATATCCCCGATATTTTCCTGATATCCGCAATCCGATATGAATTTTGGCCATCCGATATTTCCCCGATATCCGATATTTAAAACCTTGGGTACGGTGGCTAAGTACGTCAGCAACTTTGTTTAGCTTTCCCAACTTAGGCTTCAAAACAAATGTAAACTGCTATAGAAAAGCAATCCAACGCTCGTGTATGCGATTCATGGTACTCTGACTGTTCAAGCATTTGAGGGTCTCATGATCGATAGAAAGCACGAAATGTGGAATAGGTACTGCTGCAAATGACAGACAGATCGAACGATAACATAAAATAAGCAGTCCACTTCCTTCTAGACTCACTCAGCTTCTCACTGTAGGAAACTATTGAATGACACTCTTGCGATAGGACAGCACTGATGCCTACTGTTGAAGCATCATATACCACCTCAAAGACTTTATTAAACTCGGGTTAGGCTAGTATGGGAGCATTGGACAGCTTTACTTTGATAACAACAAAAGCTCAAGCAACCTCCTCAGACCAATGAAATTATCCTCGCTTCATGCACTCTGTGATTGGTGCCATAATGGTGCTGAAGTGATGAAAAAAACACCAGTAAAATGTCGCCAACCTGGGAAAGCCTTGAATCTCTGTAATGGTCTTTGGGGTTGACCACTCGTGAATTGCATGAACCTCCTCTTCTACATGAATACCATCAACACTAACTATGAAATCCAGAAACAAAAGTCTATCCTGCAAAAAAGTGTACTTCTGACGATTGATGAACAACTGATTCTCATGGAGGACAACTAAACCAACCCGCAAGTGGTCAACATGGTCCTCTACAGTCCTGTTATAGATAAGAATGTCGTCGAAGTATACGACAATAAATTTACCAATGAATGGCCATAGCACCTGCATCATCAAACGCATGAAAGTACTTGGAACGTTAGAAAGTCCAAATAGCATAACCACTCATAGAGCTCGTCTGTCATCTTGAATGTTGTCTTCCATTCATCTCCAGGGCGGATCCGAATCTGATGGTAGCCACCAAGGTTTTAAATATCGGCCGACATGTCCGATATGTCGTCCGACATATCGGTTTGAGGGCTTGACCGACACGACATTGACGTTTTCAACTCGTATATCGATTTTCAGGGCCAAATCGGAAATATCAGGGTCATATCGGGCACATCGGCCTATTTTTTAGCTTTGAAAAATCAACCGATATGGTACCTTTTTTTAAGATCTATTTTTTGTTATCGGGTTTAAGTTTAGTGATAAATACCCAAACCCGTTTGACTCGTTCTCATGTTTAAGGGTTCCTTATGAACCCGATAGAAAGAATTCATGAACCCAAATCCATATATTATTTACTTTTTTATATGTTTAGTCTATAGAATTTATAAAGTATGCTTATATTGAATTTATGAATGCTTAGATTACATTTAGGACATGATATTATACATATGCGCACTACCCGATATGGCAATCCGATATTTAGTCAATGTCCCCCGATATATCCCCGATTTCCGCTATCCGATATGGATTTCAGCCATCCAACATGAACCCGACATCCGATATTTAAAACATTGGTGTGTTACGTATTAGGTTCAGTTCTTAATTGTAGGAATCAAAGGTTTTGCAATAGTCAAATTTAAGAATTGTGTTGCAATTAAAAAGAATTGGGTATGAGGGGGTATGCTTATATGGTACGCTAAGGAACATAGTATGTTACGTATTAGGTTCAGTTCTTAAATGTAGGAATCAGAAGTTTTGCAATAGTCAAATATAAGAATTTATTTATACTTTATTCGTGTATTTTGTTGTTTATTCTATTGAAAAAGAGTTATTATTGTTCAAAATTATAACTAATTTGAATTCTAAATCGGATCGCTAGAGTTGGTGAATCGGGCTGTGTTCCACAGTGAATCCGAGACGATTGAACTTGGGTTGCAGTTCGCTATAGCTTCCCTCTTGACTTCTATGCTCCAAACTACGCCAATACACTCGAAGTTGTGTTGAGTTAATGGTTACAATTTTATATTCAAATTTAACGTGGTTTGCTCTCACAACATATTATTCCCTCCCACCGCATCAAAGCTCATCGAAAATTGTAGTGAGGTCACGGTTATAATTTTGTATTCTAACATGTCAGAGTTTATAAGTAGCTTCAACAAATGATACATGAGGGAGGACCTAGATGATTTAGACACTAGCACAACAAACTCAAATGGGTATTGGGTTGTAAGAACCTTTTAAGTCACAGCAATGCAATTCCTTGAGGTACATTGAGGAAAATGTTTTCTATTACATAACTAAAGTTTCTTTATTGGATGAATGTACTCATTAAATATATGATATGCTTGTCCTTGTTGCGTCCAATTTCTTTCGAGTAGTAGTGAAACTACCTTGTTCAACCCAGAAGGTTTTGCCATTTTGACTAATCACGCCTGCACAAGCCTAGTTTAGTTTACTTTTGTACCTTCGTTTTGCTGTTTAGCTTTTAGTTAGCAAGTCTTAGACCATTGGTCATTGACTCGTTGTTAAGGATCGAAATTGCTCATAGTAAAAAATTAACCTGAATGCACATGAGCTTATGACTATCTGCAGCATTGTGATCTCTTTAAGCTCATCAATTAGGTTTCTTTTTTATGCAGTTGGACCAAATTATGAACCTCCTATCAGCGGAGGAAAGATAGAAGGGATATAAAATGAAGGATCCCTTCATAGTCAGTACCAAATATTAGGTATTTATGAAATGGTCTCCTATTGACATGTCAAATTTGCCCCATGTTTAGCTAGGTGAACCAATGGAATTAGGCTACAACTATAAAGATTTAGTTGCAATGCTAAAGTTCATTTCTCTTCAAGTGTAATAGAATCCACAAACGTATCAACTAGACAAGTTGTTTCTGTTGCATGCATCAAAAGCAACCTTAATTTTACAGGAATAAACAGAAATTGCCTCATTTTTCTTAAAGATAGAACCTTATCTGTCCATAGTTAATATCAAATAGTAGGTCTCCATGAATTGGTCTGCTATTGACATGTCAAATGTGCCTCATTTTTGCCATGTCAACCAATAGAATTTGGTTGTAGCTATAAAGATTTAATTGCAATGCTAAAATCATCTCTTCGAGGTACTAGTATCCACAAACAAATCAACTATAACAGGTTCCGATCCATGCATCAGACAACCTGAATTTTATACAGTAAAAAAAACACTAATGGTCATTTATCTAAAGAATCAATCATTTATCTAAAGAATAAATAGATGATGTCCTTAAATTTTTTTTATTAAATGGAGCCTTCTATTTGAATCTGTTGTTGATTTGTGAAACTTTATAGACTACTGTAAGCAGCTGGGGACAATTTTTACAAAGAAACATTTATTGAAATCTATAAACCTCAGCTCTCAGAAGTTTATTCAGCAGAATACTTTAAAGTAGAAATAATGCAAGAAGGCAATGATGTAAAACTCACCAATGGAGGCATTTTTCATATGATCTTCTTGGTGCTTTCATGTTGGATTAAAATTTTCCTTGCAGTGAGAAAGAATGAGAAGACCTCAAAACAACATGAAGAAAAATATCTAAAATGGATTTAGACCATCAAAGCTAACAGTTGCAGAGGAGATTTTACAGGGATAATAGCATTGATGAACTTCTAAGCCAGAAATATAATTTACAGTCGAGTTAAATTTCTTAACAATGGTTTCCCCTTGTTACTATAGGATTTACAAGCAATCTTAATGTATTTGACGTAGGATATGTAACTTTCTTCAAGTATATGCATCCAGCATCTCTATAACTTATGTTAAGTTTCAACATTATTGGTTCTTGCTGATGCTCATGCAAAGGGACTGGATATTTGGTGATCTCTCATGAATTTTTTTCTTGTTGACATAATTAAAAAGGGGGATATGATGTGTACATATATAGTGAGCCTAATGAAAGAAGAACTAGTTGTATATTACAACAAATAAAATTTATCTTCATTCACAACAATCCATGCATAAATAGATATATAATAGGGCAAAAATATCAAATTGGTATTTTTATTTACCCTTAGTGACAGTTTGGTATATATTTTTTTTTCCGGCGACATATTGGTATATTATTTTTCTCCTGCGACAAATGAGCCTCAAATTTGGCCGGACCCAAAATTTTGGCGAAATTTTTCACGTGACGCCTCACGTGATGCGAATGTGGTTGCCAGCTGTTGGGAATTTAACGCTGAAACCCCTAATGCAACAGAAACGCAGAATAGAGAACAATACACCAAGTTTAACGAGGTTCGGCAACTGCCTACGTCCTCGGGAGCCACACAGTCAATTTCTTATTTAATCTAACAAGAAATTACAATCAAGAGCAAATCCCTAAACTGAGATTCCTCAAACAAACACTGTAGCTACAGTGTTAATACCCACAGATAAAACCCCTCTTCTCTTTTCTCTCTCTTTCAATAAATCCCCCTCAACCACTGTTGAAGGCTGGGGATTAAAACAAGAAAATCAAAGCTGTGATTTTAGGAGAACGCTGCTGCGTTAAGAGGGTGTCTCTCTCTCAAATAAAACCACTTTTCTATTCTTCTCTCTCTTCTAAACCTTTTCTTAATCTCCCCTCAAAACACTATTTGAGAGCTGGAGATTAGAAATCGCTGCTGCGATTTGAGAGAACGCTGCTGCGTTGGGGGAGAACGCTTTTGCGTTAGGGGTCCGCCGCCAGATAATTCGGGGAGGAGGAGCAACCAACCTAGGGCATCGAAGGGGGCCTTTTATAGGCGAAAGAGGACAGGCTGGCGACAGCCTGTCGCCAGCGGTGGATCGAACGCGGAGGTCGGCATCCCTGACGCGGAGGTGGGCATCTCGGAGACGCGGGGGTCGGTGTTTCCCTAAACACCGAGGGTCGTGTTCGCCTGTCGAGCATCGCGTTCTCCACTTTCGAGCTCAACTGCTCGTGCTCGCCTCCATCTTTGCCTGCGCTCACCTGGAGCTCGTCGGAGCTCCTTCGTCGCCGACGGAGGTTGGTTTCCACCCCCAAATCTAACAATCTCCCACTTGGAGACCAAACCGACGACAACAGGCAATCCTATCAAGCTCCTCTCCTGTGTGGCTCCGCCCTCATCATCTATGCATGAAGGCCAACTGAAGTTGCACACAACTCCAGTTTCTGAAGGATCGCTGCCTTCGTCAACATATCCGCTGGATCCTTTCTTCCTTGGATATTCTGTTGAAATCCTCTAACAACTTGTCGGGCTCTGTATCTTCTGGAACCACTCTGCTCCTTTTTCACTCGATATACCAACTTGTTGTGACGTGCCTTCTTCCCCATGAGAAACTCAGCTAGTCCCAATGACTGGTTGGAGATAAGAGATTTCTCCTCTTCTTTCGCAGCAAACTCCCACTTGCTCGCATCTCCATTCTGACAAGCTTCATCAAAGCTTTCAGACTCTCCTCCATCTGTCAGCAACATATAATTCATGTATCTGCTGTTAGGCACAGGAGGACGAGTACTTCTCCTTAATATCGGAGCCGGTGCGTCGGGCTTCTGCGCACCATTCTGTCCAACAGTCTCTTCTGACTGAGGACCTTCTGCATTAGGTTCTTCCGAGAGGTTATCCGGAATATCATCTGCATCTACAAATGTTGACTCGCTCTCTGAGTCACCATCATCTGTCTTGTGCATGTCCTTGTACATCACCTTCTCGTTGAATGTCACATCTCTGCACCTGATCACCTTCTTGTTTTCGTTGTCCCAAATGCGGTAGCCGAACTCGTCTTCACTATACCCGATGAATGTGCATTTCTTGGACTTGGGATCAGGCTCATTCCTGCCTTGATCACTACCATGCACATAAGCTACACAACCGAAAACTCTGAGATGTGAGAGGGTTACCTCCTTTCCGCACCATACCTCCTCTGGTATTCTGTGCTCCAATGGAACCGATGGACCTCGGTTGATCAAGTAAGCTGCTGTGTTGACTGCTTCTGCCCAGAACTGCTTCGGTAGACCTGACTGCATCCGAATGCTTCTGGCTCTCTCTGTCAACGTTCTATTTATGCGCTCAGCCACACCATTATGCTGAGGCGTGCCAGGCACGGTCCTTTCCATTCTGATACCGTGCTCATAGCAGAACTTCTTGAACCTGGTGTCTTCATACTCACCACCATTGTCTGTTCTGAGGTTCTTTACCCTCAAACCGGTCTCATTCTCGACCATGGCTTTCCATCTTCTGAAAACCTCAAACACTTCTGACTTTTTCTTCAGAAAGTAGACCCACACTTTCCGAGAGTGATCATCAATAAAAGTCACGAAGTAGTGTTTCCCACCAATCGACGTGGTGGTTGCTGGTCCCCAAATATCTGAGTGAACAAGCTCTAGCTTCTGCTTCCTGGGAGATCTGCTACTTGTCTGAAAGCTAACTCTCTTCTGCTTTCCAAGTATGCATTCTTTACACACATCAATCTCTACTGATTGTAAACCTGGGAGTTTTCTCTTTGTGTGCATAACCTTCATCCCCTTTTCACTCATATGACCGAGTCTCTGGTGCCACAGCTTTGAAGTCTCATTGCCTGCCGCAACTGAGATCGAACAACGTGCACTCGCTGTCATATACATGGTACCAGTCTTCCTGCCTCTGGCAATCGTCATTGCGCCTTTCGAAATCCTCCAATCATCACCATGGAAAGTTGTCGTGTAGCCTTCACTAGCCAGCTGGCTTACTGAGATTAAGTTCCTCTTCAGGTCGGGAATATACCTGACATCCTTCAGCTCCCATACTGACCCATTCAGCTTAATCTTCACTACACCTTTGCCAATAATGGCACATGCTTGATCGTCACCAAGATATACATTTCCAAGGTTTTCGGGGATATACTTCTCGAGGAATTCTTTCTGAGAAGTAGCATGAAATGATGCTCCCGAGTCCAACACCCAAGACTCCTCCTTGCTCTCCAAAGAGCATATCAACGCATCATCTCCTCCTGAGGTGGAAGCAACATTCACATCTGCATTTGCCTCCCACTCCTCTCGTGCACTCCTGCACTGATTCTTGTAGTGCCCGGTTTTCCCGCACTTCCAACACTCGATAGCCTTCGAACTGTTGGGATTCCTGGATCTGGACCTCCTGCCCTCTGATCCATTTTCTCTGGTTGAATTTCTACCTCTTGACTCTGTATGTAATACTGAAGAGGTTGTAGCTTCACCCGACTCTCTCCGTCGGATCTCCTCACTGAGAACCAGATCACGAACGTCATTGAACTTCAACTTTTTCTTTCCCGAAGAGCTACTCACTGCCGTGACTGTAACTAATCTCATCCAAAACCATCCCCTTCTCCATCACTCTCTCCATAAACCCAATAGATTCATCTATCTTCCCACATTTTCTCAAGCTCTCCATTAATGAGATACAAGTCACAATAGCTCTATCCTCATTCCCGTAGTTGCATAAAGCTCCAACTAACACGAAGCAATCGAACCCATTAGGCACTGCTCCTTTCGCTAAGAAACCCATCAAAATCTCACACATTTCTAAAGCTCTCCCTTCTCTACAAAGCCCATTGATCAAAATCTCTCAAGTCGCCACCGAAAACGATTCGAGCTACTGATGAGGGTGTTAAAAGTGTACACATCGGGCTTGACCCGATCTTGGATCATGGCGTGGTACCATTGCAGAGCTTGTTGGTGTTAGTTGTGTTTGGCGAAGGCGGAGATGAGGAGGTTGTGGAGGGAGGAGGCGGGTCGAGAGTCGAGGGAGGATTTGAAGAGATTGAAGGTCTGGGAGGCGTCAGAGAGGCGAGAGGAGCGAAGAAGGGAGGAGAGGGAGAGGTGGAGGAGGAGGAGGGAGGAGATTGAGGGGTTAAGGTTTGGGATTGGAGCTGATTTATGATGCTAGAAGCCACGTTGACAGTCATGTTCGCGCCATGTGAGGCGTCACATGAGAAATTTCGCTGGAATTTTGGGTCTAACCAAATTTGAGGCCCATTTGTCGCTGGAGAAAAAAAATAATATACCAATATGTCGCTAGGAAAAAATATACCAAACTGTCACTAAGGGTAAATAAAATATACCAATTTGATATTTCTACCTATATAATATTATAATTAATAATTTAAGTCTTAACAATATACATATATCTTGCAAAGTTGCAACCACGGTTTATCTTAAAGGGAAAGTATCAAGTGGAAACCGTCCACTTGACACGAGTATGCTAAGGAAAGGGAACTCTTAGATCAGTGGCAAACATGAGGGGTTTATGGATTAATGTATTGATCCAAGAATACTCCTCCTTTTGTCCCATCATGTGATAGATGAACCATGTCCATCTCACACATGCCAGACTTTATGAGAAGTATCATAGTCATACTCATATCTTGCTACTACCTAATTACTGTTAAATAATGCCCATTTGAGCTTACTTTCATGAATTTCAGCCTTCTTTTGTCATTTCTAGTCATAGAAGCACAAGTTTAGGAGATGGGAGTGGATCATACTCGAGTCAGAGTCATATAAGCACAAGTTATGGACTATTTGATCAAAGAGATAAAGTATGGATGTAAGTTTGCAGACATATTTTCCATAATTTTATCCAGATAACATATGTTTAAAACTCTTTTTTTATTTTTGATTATATAGAAATATTGCAGTGATGAAAATTCCATGTCTGTTTCATTCTCCTAAAGAAAACAAAAAGGATAAAGGGAAAATTGCTTCTAGCCCCCAAAATAACAACTATTCATCCCCCATCCAAGACTTTTTTTAACACTCCCAAAACCCCCAAAAGCAAAGCCATAATTCTCTGAGCCCCAAAAACACAAAACCCAAGAGTTTAAAATATGTGAAGCCCATAATACCCTTTCTCTCTCTCTCTCTCCATGATGTTAATGTGATGATTTGAAATGGGTTTTAGGGGGAAATAATTCTAGTTCCCTCCAAAATTTTTCAACAGCGTCGATATCGGTGACGAAACATTCCCGACATTCGTTTATGAGGTGAAGAAAACTGCGATCTTGAAGACGGTGATGACGAGTTGCGATAGATTTAGCGTCACCGTTCCAAAGAAAAAGGCGAGAACTCCGAAGACTCCCAATGTAATTTTTTTCCTTTTTTAACTTGTACTTGACTCTGAGTGCTATATTTTTTGTTAGTTTACATATTGTTATAATTTTTTTCGAAATCGATGACTTGAGATTAAAGCAGATTCTGTAAATTTACATATTGTTGTTATTTTACTGTAATGAGTTTGTTGTTAAGGTTATGAGTTGGTTGTGAAGGAATGTGACGAGTTGGTTTTGAAGATTATGAGTTGGTTGTGAAAGTTACGAGTTGGTTTTCAAGGTTACGAGTTGGTTGTGAACATCAGTAATGAGTTGGTTGTGAAGGTTAGTTAACAATAATCACAATCAACTCATTGCCAAGGTTCACAACCACTCGTAACATTCACAAACGACTCGTAACATTCACAACAAACTCATAACCTTCACAACCAATGCGTATCCTTCACAACCAATGTGTAACCTTCACAACCAACTCTTAACCTTGACAATCAACTCACATCCTTGATAACCAATTCGTAACCTTGACAATGATAGGCAAATCCGCAAGCGCATAGATTCGTTGTAGCTATCAAGGTCGATCTCACAGGGACTAGGTGTTAATTACAAAATTTTTACATTTTCGACTATCTAAACTGATGAGTAAAATAGAAGAGATTAAAATTCTGAGATTAAATAATAGAAATAAAATAAACAGCCAATCGGGTGGAATTCAATATAATGAAGAGCCAGGATTGAGTTTTCACCATAACTTCGATGCTCAATGATGAAATATTTCAATTCTCGGTGTTGGTTTAAACTAGAAAGGGTGAATTAGCCTAAATTAATCTAAAGACTCTTTCATAGGTCTAAAGATCGCGCTTAATTAATCTCAATTAACCTACTTTCATGGAATCAAGATTAAATTAAACCCATTAAGCTTTATGCTAATCCAAATCAAATCTCTAAGGACTCTAGCCTACTTTCGTGGTTCGAATTCCCTGCTTAATTTCTAGAGGTCCGATATTAATTTTTACTTTTCGGTCCTTCAATTAATTACCTATGATTGCTAATCCGGTGATCAAACGAATCAACAAAATTAATTCATAAAAAATTAAGTTTAAAGATCTAAACTTTTACCAAGAACCTATATTAATCCATCATCAATTACCAAAAAGTTGGGTTCTTTCCCAATCCTAGACAATGAATATACTCACACATGATTGGTATAAGAGAATACATCAAATAAATATGCAAATCAATCATAAGAAGAAATTAATTAAAGAGAGGAAAGAATTAACCCGTCTTTCAATTGAAATCTTCAAAATAAAGACTTGCAATCCAATCTTATACAAGAAATTTGTGTCTTCCTTCAATACTTGAACTCTAAAATAGATGCTAATTGACGGCTATTAGAAAACCCAATAGGATCCCTAAACCCTAAGCTAAAATACCTATATATAGGTCTCCAAAAAATCTAGAAAAAGATAAGGCCCGAGCCATAGGTGTGGTGCACACCACACTAGGGTGTGGTGCAGCCTGTCTTACTTATTTTGTGCTCGTTTGTACAGTCTTCGGTATTTTAGCTGTAACGTTTTCGTCCAACCTCGGAATGAGGTGATTCAAGTTGCGTTGGAAATTTGTTGAAGAGACCTATAACTTTTTTCTTTTGAGATTTTTCGGATTCGAATTGCATCATGGTCGAAATTCCAGTTCTTCATACTCGTGCATCTATTTTCTTCTCGAACCATGCGTTCTAAATCTCGTTGTTGCTTCAAACTCTTGTTTAACTTCCAACGATCATCGAATCTTTCAATCTTGAGCTAACACCTACATATAAGAACACAAATCACAGTAGTATCATTGAACTAAACATGAAGTATGCATCAAACACCCATACATCATGCTTGAAACACACTAAGATAATGCATATTTTACGTGTTTATAAACTCCCCCAAGCTTAGACTTTTTCTTGTCCTCAAGCAAATAAACAATAAAAAATAAGAGGAGTGAAAGCCAAATAGAGTAAGGATCACGCCCTCATCAATCCTTTAACCAATATCAAACATATCACAAGACAAACACGTTTCATCAGGACTTAACAAATTAATTTCCAAAACTTCAATAAAATCACATTTCAAACTTTACTTACGATCACAAGCGTCACAAGTCAAGAATAGCCATCCTATCCAATTCTCAAGTCAAAGTAGGAAAAAGTAATCCATATAACTAGCTTCAATCCAGAAGCAGTAAAATTGAGACCTTCAGGTAATTAAATTGGTAGACCTCACTTTAGGATATGTGGACTCTCAATCTCTCATCTGTTTAAGGATAGAATTATATCGCTCAAAATTCTTCCGAATGGATGTATTCAATCCATAGGCTTGCATCTCATCTCAATTCTCCGCCACTTTGAAAACTAATGCATGCAAAAAATCATGAGGTCTTTTATTTGGTTGTAACCGAGCTAGGGTCAAAAGGGTAGGATAAATATTTGAGATTGTAGTTGAAAGCCTATCACTAGTGGAGCGATAATCGCAAAAGATTAGATCTCAAAGTAAGATCAATGACATCCACACAAACTCCATCATATATCAAAGAACTTCTTCCAACTACTCCCTTTATTACGCTATAATGAATTCTTTTGACACCAACAATTAATACACCATAAAGAGGACACTTTATTCATCTATTCTTTTGAATTAAATGAAAATGAAAAAGAAACAAACACCTCCTTTAACTCCCCCAAGCTTACATCTCATTACTCACATAACCCATTATATCATAAATTGTGCTCTACTATCTTAGGCATGGGTATGAAATACAATCAGAAAAGGTTACATACGTGGGTTAAATCAACAAAAATTAGGCTCATAGGCTCAAAGGGGCTAATAAAAGGGAAAAATAGCGCATGGTAGGTTGTTTGGCTAATGTGGACTATGAACAAAAAAAATACATGTGCCTCAATCACCTTTTATGCATACAAAAGTTATATGTGGTCTCGAAGAGATTCAATGCAAGTTCTAGTATCTTACACCATTGGAGAATATCATACAAGAAAAGAAAATCATGATTGGATATGTAATGCATTCAATTTCAGTCATCCAATTTCAGGCTCAAGGTCTCACCAGTTTTATTTGTCTACCAAATTTAATTCCCCTCTTGTCTCAATAGAGTAATGGTTATGATGCTAGCCATAAAAATGCTAAATCCTATAAGACAAGAGAACATTCAAGTCTGGTTCTCCCATATTGTCAACTTACAATTAAAAACCTTTAAGAATCAGTTAAAATGTGGTTTAAAAGGTTGTTTAGTCCTGACTAATGAACATCTATCTAGTTCAATGATTTATAAAGGGTAAGGATCCATGTCATCATCAGGAGATCATTTCCTTTTTTTAAGAGGAAACAAAGCAAAGAAAAACAAAAATAAAACAAAAACATATAATCATAATTAGGTAATCAATACATAAACAACCCACACCCCAAGCTTAAGATCTACATTGTTCCCAATGTAGTAGGATGTAAATGAGTGAAAGGGTGTAGGGGACATACCAACTAACTAGTCGGAAGGAGGTGTAGTGGAGGCATCTTGGCGGAGCTACCACTCATGAAAAGACTTCATCATGTGGTGTATAGAGTCCAGGAGTTGTCCTTAACGTTGTTGCTCTTGCTCGATGGCACCTCGTTGTCGTCGCGAATGAGAAGTTGAGGCTCCCTGACTAGTTCATCCGTGTTTAGGTCCCATTTAGTCTACTGAACGGGAGTAGACAGTAGGTCGGACGATGGTTGAAGGCGGCGGAACAGGGGTGGGGGATGTCGCTGCCACTAGATTAGAGGGTTTTGGTTGGGTCGAAGAGGGGAGGTCGGTGGTTGCGCTGGTGATGAGGAGAAGTGAAATCGAAGTTGGGGAGGAAGGCAGTTTGGGGGTGGTTGTTGGCCGGCGATTGTGGTGGTGAAGGATGGGGGCGGTGATTGCGTTGGTGAGAAGGAAGAGAGAACGACATTGGTTTTGTCGAAGAGGGGAGGGGCTTTGATGGGTTAGGTTAAAGAGGACGAAAGAAAAGGGGTCTGGGCATTTTTATTTCTTCTCTTTGTTTTTTTTAATTTTGAGTCGTGGGTGTGGTAGAGTCTAGAATTGTTGAGCTTTTTGGTGTCCAACGAGCCAGGGGTGTGGCAGACACCACCCGTTGGTTTGGTAGAGTCTACCGCTCCATGTTTAACTCCTTTCTCTATAGTTTTTTTTAGTTAATGCATTGTCTTTTATTCTTCACAACTGCATGATTGAAATATTATAACTTAAATTGTGCCGATCAAATCGCCTATAAAAATAATAAACAAAATTAAAATGAAATAAAATAAGGTAAAATAAAAGAACAAGAATGGAGGAAAAACTTGGGTTGCCTCCCAAAAAGCGCTCGTTTATGGTCATGAGCTCGATCCCTGTTGCGCTCAATTCTCTGACGAAAAGGGATCATAAAGGGTATAAGTGACCCCTTTCTCGTTTTGTTCCCCTACAATGTAGTACTTCAACCGCTGCCCATTCACCTTGAAAGATCCCGTTGTTTCACTCCAAACTTCAACAACTCCACTAGGAAAGGCCTCACGGACTTGAAAAGGTCTGGACCACCTAGACTTGAGCTTGCATGGAAAAAACTTTAAGCAAGAGTTGAAAAGTAGCACCATATCTCCTTGATTAAATTCTCTTCGAAGGATATTCTTATCGTGCCATCATTTACTCCTTTCTTTATAAATGCGAGCATTTTCATATGAATCTAATTGTAGCTCATCTAGCTCATGAAGTTGAAGCTTTTTTCCTCCCCTGAGGTCTTCATATCAAAATTGAGCAGCTTGATAGCCCAATATGCCTTGTGCTCTAGTTCAACTGGGAGATGACACGATTTTCCGTATACCAACTTGAAAGGTGTCATGCCTATGCGTGTTTTGTAGGAAGCTCGATAGGCCCATAAGGCATCCGAGAGTTTCATAGTCTAGTTCTTTCTCAAACAATTAACTATTTTCTCTAAGATACTCTTAATTTCATGATTCGAAACCTCAACTTGACCACTAGTTTGAGGATGGTATGGAGTGGCAACCTTATGAGTGACCCTATACTTTCTCAAGAGAGCTTCGAATTTTCTTTCTATGAAATATGAAACGCCATCACTGATTACCATTTGTGGCACCCCAAACCTTGAAAAAATGACGTTCTTGAATAGTTTCACAACTACTTTAGCATTGTTGGTGGGGGGTGCTATTGCTTCTACCCACTTGGAGACATAGTCCACTGCCACTAAGATGAACTTGTTGTTACACGATGGCAGAAACGGTCCCATGAAATCTATGCCCCACACATCAAAGACCTCAATTTTCAAGATGGAGTGTAAAGACATCTCATGTCACTTCGAAATGTTCCCGGTCCTCTGACAACTATCACAAGATGTCACAAACTGTTTTGCATCCTGGAAAAGACTCGGCCAATAGAAACCTGATTGCAGAACTTTTGCAGCTGTCTTTGAAGTGATTGCATGTCCCCCGTAAGAAGATGAATGGCAATGACGGAGAATACTTGTAACCGAATCTTCGGGAACACACCTTCTAAACATCCCATCAACACACCGTTTGTATAGAAATGGTTCATCCCAAAAATAATACTTCAAGTCAGCAAAGAACTTCTTTTTCTGTTGATAGCTCAGATCCGGAGGCAAAACTCCACACACTATGTAGTTGACGAAGTCTGCATACCATGGTGAATCCAATCTTTCAATGGCTAACAACTAATCATCTGGGAAGGAGTCATCGATCGGTAGTTCATTCTCCTCCCTATCATGTGATTCTTGTCTCATCCTCGACAAATGGTCTGCGACCAAATTTTCTATCCCTTTCTTATCCTTTTGATACGTGTGTATCTTCTCTTTGGAACTTAGCGATCCTCATGAGAGCTTGAGGATAAATGATTCTCATGGTAACTTGAGAATAGAGGTGTAAAACAATACAGTGGAACGCAGGTTAAAGCGTGAAACGAGACGGCGAATCGAAGAATTAAAGCATCCAGTTTTTAGCCCGTGAGTTGACTCATAATAGTCATGAGTCGACTCATCAGGTTGAGTCGACTCATGAAACTCAGCCGTTTTGTCAAAAGTCTCTGACCAGTCGACTCATCACTGTATGAGTTGACCCATGTGTCATGAGTCGACTCATATATGCATATGAGTCGACTCATCGAAGGATTCCTGGTTCGTTTGGATTTCTGTTTGCACGAATTCCTGTGGGGTTTTGGCTTAGTTATTTACCACTTTGCCATCCACATTGTTACACCTATATAAGGGATTGTTTTAGGGTTTCTAAAATAAGAGGTAATAAAAGAGAGATTCTAATCAAGAGAGATTAGGGTTTAGAGAGAATTGAGAGTTTGTTCTCGATTCTAGTGAGATTGTGAGAGAGGGATTATAATCTTTCATATCATAATCTAGAGAGGGTATTTTCCTTCGCCACATACTAAAGTATTCTTGTGTTTCTGTTATCCTCTTCTCAATCCATCTTTGATAATTCCGCAATCAAAGGTGCTCGCACGACGACTCGTATCACCTTTATCTCTAGGTCAAACTTTTGTAAAAGTAGTATCCATCGAATCAACCTAGGCTTGACATCTTTCTTGCTCAAATGATATTTGATGGCAGAGTGGTCGGTGTAAACGATAACTTTGGACCCTACTAAATAAGACCAGAACTTGTCAAAGGCGAAGACAACTGCTAATAGCTCCTTTTCAGTGGTAGCATAGTTAACTTGGGCCTCATTAAGAGTGCGACTAGCATAATAAATTGCATGAACTATCTTGTTCTTCCTTTGGCCCAACACAACACCAATCACATAATCACTTGCATCAGTCATGACTTCAAATGGGAGATTCCAGTCCAGCGGTTGCATAATAGGAGCTGTTATCAATGCTTCCTTCAACCTACGAATAGAATCAAGAAATTCATCAGTGAAATCAAGGGGAGTATCTTTAAGAAGAATGTTATATAAATGTTTTGTAATTTTTGAAAAGTCTTTGATGAAATACCGATAGAAACCGGCATGTCCCAAGAAACTTTTTACTCCCCTAACCGACGTTGGTGGAGGCAACTTTTTAATGATTTCCACTTTTACTCGATCAACCTCAATTCCGTGCTCGAAACACCTTGTGTCCTAGAACTATTCCATCCCTTACCATAAAGTGACATTTCTCTCAGTTTAGGACTAAATTAACTTCTTCGCAACGTTGCAAAACTCGAGACAAGTTAACTAAACAACCATCAAAAGTAGTCCCATACATAGAGAAGTCATCCATAAACACGTTCATAATGTCTTCTATAAAATCAAAGAAAATAACTATCATACATCATTGAAAAGTGGCAGGGGCATTACAAAGACCGAAAGGCATGCGTCTATAAGCAAAGGTCCCATAGGGACAGGTAAAAGTGATCTTTTCCTTGTCACTAGGATGACTAGAAATTTAAAAAAAATCCCGAATAGCCATCTAAATAACAAAAATAGGAATGTCTGGCCAACCTTTCTAGTATCTGGTCTATAAAGGGAATTGGAAAATATATTTTCGGGTTGCTTTGTTCAACTTTCTATAATCAATACACGTCCTCCAACCCGTAACCGTCCTAGTAAGGATAAGTTCATTATTCTTGTTCTTGACTACTGTCACACCCCTTTTTTAGGAACCATATGGATGGGCTAACCCATTCACTATCAGAAATAGGATAAATTATCCCAGCATCTAGTAGCTTAAGCACCTCTTTATTAACCACTTCCTTCATGTTAGAATTTAATCTACGTTGGTGCTCTATAGAGGGTTTATGATCATCTTCCAAGAGAATTCTATGCATGAAAATTGATGGGTTGATTCCTTTAATGTCGTCCATGGTGTATCCTATGACCTTGCAATGCATCCTAAGTGTTCTAAGCAACTTATCAGTTTTATTTTCATTCAGACATGCATTCACAATTGCATGATAAGTAGAGTTAGGGCCAAGAAATTCATACCTTAAAGAGGAAGGGAGGAGTTTTTAATTCTACCTTTAGTGCTTTATCCTCTTCACAGGTAGAGCATTTTGGCTCTAACTTTAGACTTTCAAACTTTGCATTTCGAAATGGAGCAGTTGATGTTGATTCTAAAGATTGAGCATACGCGGCTACCTCGGGGTCTTCATCATTTATTGAACCGTCTCTTACCAAACACTTCTCAAGTGGATCAGCTGAGTAATGGTTTACAAGTTGCTCATGTGTACACTTGTCAATCACGTCGACCATGTAACAAACTTTATCAGTTAGAGAGTTTCATAGCATTGCTTAAATCAAATTCTACCGTCTCCCCCTAATATTTAGGGAGAGCCTTCTATTTTTAACATCGATTATAGCACCTGCAGTAGCAAGGAAGAGTCTTTCTAATATAGTTGGAATGTTAGAATCTTCTTCTATTTCCAAAATAACGAAATCAACCGGGATAAAGAACTTACTGACCTGGATATGTACATCTTCAAGTATACCTTCTAGATATTTTACCGATCGATCCGCCAGCTAGAGTGATATTGTAGTTGGCTTCAAATCACCTATACCAAGCTTCTTACAGATGGACATTGGCATCAAACTTACGCTTGCACCCAAATCACACAAAACACGGTCAATAGAGACATTACCAATAACACAAGGAATAGAAAATGAACCTGGATCCTTAAGTTTAGGAGGCAACTTATTTTTTATGATAGAACTACACTCCTCAGTAAGGGACACAGTCTCGTATTCTTCCAACTTTTTTTTATTAGATAGGATCTCTTTCAAGAACTTAGCATAAGAAGGCATTTGAGAAATAGCCTTAGTGAACGGGATATTGATGTGCAACTTTTTCAAAATCTCCAAAAATTTCCCGAACTACTTTTCTAACTTAGCCTTAGCCAACCTTTGGGAAAAGGGTAGAGGAGGCTTGTAAGGAGCGGGAGACACATATTTCTCAACTTTTTCTTCTTCTTGCATTTAGGTCTCATTATCCTCATCTACCACCTTTTCACTTTTTTCTTCATGATGACCATCTACCCCATCATTTTCCTTCATCTTAGGTCCCTCATATTGTTTCCCACTCCTAAGGGATATAGCATTCACATGACCCCTAGGATTCATCTCGGGTTGTCCAGGTAGCATGCCCGAAGGCCTAGAGGAAGAACTAGCATTTTGTGCCAATTGGGTGATTTGTGTCTCCAACATCTTGTTATGTGTAGCTAGGGAATCCATTTTAAAGGCCAATTGTTTTACTACCTCATTCGTGGTTTTTTATTGTTGCTTAAACTCTTCATTCAATTTCGATTGAGTCATCACAAACTTTTCCATCATATTTTCCAAATTAGACCTTTGAGAATGGAGATTGGTTTGAGGGGCACGAAAACCAGGAGGAGCAAAATTGGATGCAGACATGGGATTTAAAGGTTGGTTTCTATAAGATAAATTAGGATGATTCCTCCACTCCAGATTATAAGTGTTGGAGAATGGGTCTCTCTTCTGATTAAAGTTATTAACATAGTTAACATGTTCATTACCAGAAGTATCAAGGGATGGGGGTTTCCTAATTGATATTCAAGTGCAGAATGACCCACATAACCACATATCTCACATGCAATTGAAGTAGACGCCATAAAATTAATACTCAAGCTTTCAACTTTTTTAAACAAAGCATCAACTTTAGAGGGTATATGATCTAAAACATCTATTTCCAGGGCCGGTCCTGAGCATTCGGGGGGCCCTAGGCAAAAACTTGAACAAAAATCTTAAAGGGGCCCTCCTATATTCAAGATTTTTTAAAAAAAATAAAGTGTTGCACCCAAGTAACTTTAGGGATGTCTACATAAAAAATTATATACAAATACTAAAATACATAAGATCAACAAATATTATAATTTATAAAGTTATAAAATTACCTTGAAATTTGAATAGTTTAACTTCAAACAAATTTCAGATCAACACGCCTGAATCCTAAAAGATGCACTTTTATCTCTTCTTCCTATTCAATAGACAAAAACAAAGTTTGGACTTAAAGATTTTTTGGGACACGATGCAATCATTTGAAGTATGGATCACTAGCTACTGATTTTCATTGTTCAGGTACCGCACTTTGATTATACAGCCTGTATGCATATTATGGTTTCTTGTTTCAATTGATTAATCACTAATCAGCAAATATACTAAGTATAGTTTGATTCATAATTTCATATATGTTATGCACAGATTCATACTTTGTTTATACAACTAATTCATGTATGTTAATAATGTTATGCACAGATTCGTGCTATATAGAATCAATAACAAAGCAAAAGTATTATTAGGTCATGAAGTGATGAAACAAAGATATCATGCTATTTTAAGTATAGTCTGTTATCTGTATAGAATTATAGAAATATTCAATTATTCAAATATACTTATATACCTTGTAATCTTGATGGAGTCGCCGGCCAGAGGAGGCGCAGATGGCAGACAGAGACAGAGTCTCCAAAGGGCAAAGGCGCTGGCGGCGAGGTCGCGTTTGCCTTGCTGGTGGGAGGGGCGGAGGGAGTCGCCGGAGACGGTGTCGTGGAGTTCGACGGCGGAGGAGCGGACTGCAGACGGTCCGGACGGAGTCGGGAAGAAGAAACGTCACTTCAGAGAGAATCAGAGAAGAAGAAGAGAGGTCGGC
>BQKN01000780.1:59609-75227 GCA_022839385.1 Asparagus kiusianus | reverse complement strand
TATATCATATCATACTCCCTTTAAAAGTACGAGTTCGGGAAATCTTTCTATGACCAATATTACCCTTAGGTTTTTTTAAATATTACATTATTATCCTAATCTATTCTAATTATCTTATCTTCTTTGAATTGTTAACCAAATGATTTATTTTATTAATAACGAAACTTAACATGTTATTGAATAAAATAGATACGTTTCATATAATTCAAATCCTTTACTTATTTAAGTTCATAGAGAAATCTAAAAAATATATACTAGCCAACAGCTAAAAGTTTTTTGAACTTTGTAAAAAATATTCTCTAAGTTTTTTATATTACAAAAAAGCCCCTACAAATTCAAATTTTTATTAAAGTATCTCAAAAATTATAAATTTTATTTATCTCAATTCAGTGAGAAATCTGAAAAATATATGCTAATTAGAAACTGAAAGTTTTTGACTTTGGAGAAAATATCTTGTAAGTTTTATAAATTATAAAAACACCGCTAAAAGTTTAAAATTTATAAAAAAACACCTTGAAAACGTCAAACTTATAAACATACTAAAAACCTACAAATAGCACAAACAACCCCCAAAATTTTATAGAATTTGCAATACATACTCTGAACTTTTTACAAATTGTAAAATAAAACCCTCAAAACTGTAAAATTTATAAAAATTCTGATAATTTCTGACCTAACAGTACATTAAAAATATAGGAATAATAAATATCCCCTACATAATTTATAATTTATAAAAAACACCCTTAAAGTTTTAAAAATAACAAACAAACCTTTAAAATTCAAAATTTACAAAAAACACCTTAAAAATTTCAAATTCATTAGTAAATTGAAAGCATAGGAAGTATTAATAGTTTATAAATAATTTACAATCTGTAGAAAATGCCTATAAGTTTAAAAAATTACAAAAAGTCCTAAAATTTTATAATTTACAAAAAAACTCCATGAGAATTTATAACATATAAACACTAAAATAAATATGCAAAATTACTAACAACCCCTAAAAATTAAAATTTTGCAAAAAGTATCATATACATTTTAAAAGTATAGGTTTAGAAAAAACTTTTTATGGTAAATATTACCCATAACTTTTTTGAAAATAACATAACTAATTAAAAATCTATTAAATTTGAAATTTATAAAAAATACTCTTAAAGTTTAGTACATTGCAAATTACCCCTCAAAAGTTCAAAATTTTTTAATGATTTTTTTTGTAATTTCTTGATTTCAATATACTGTTTAATAGTTTTGTGTATTTGTAAATTACAAATTCTAGAGTGTTTTTTAGCATTTTTAAAACTTTCGAGGGTGTTTATTTTGTAGTTTTCTAAATTTTCATTGTATTTTTAGTGTACTGCGCATATGCATCAATTAATAATGATATTGAAGAATAAGTCGTTCTTAAGATTATTAGACCATAGTTAAGTATGCACATCACTATTCCTAGACAGTATAGTTTATATATACAAAAAATTTTAGACAATCTATGTAGTGGTTAAAAAGATTTTGACTTTAATATACTATTTTTTATAAATTATATTTAATGTGAACCCACCATATAATTTTGACCGTGGTCATTATAATTTTTATACATTTGATTGATTGACTATATACGTATATAGGCCATAGATTATTTTACTTTCTCACATAAGCTAACATTTGGGGCTTAATAAATTAAATTATTACTTTAAATTCAATATAAAGATGAGTTCTAATAACATTTATTTATTTACCTACAACATAATACAATCTCAATTTCTATTTTTTGCTAGAGATTTATTCCATAGTTACGCGTATCAAATTAGTAACTAAAATAATATTTAGTTATGCTTAAATTAGGATAATTGTAGTTGGTCACTCACTATAAATTTTTATGAATATATATACCTTACTTTTTATAGCTATCAGCATCGCCCATATATATTTTACAATTAGTTCTTAATTTGACATATTAAATTACTTTTCCTTTGTAAAAATTTTTTCTTTGACTTTTAGACTGTGTAATCACTATATCACCATTCTAGCATAGAAAGGACCTCACTGTAAATGGCTTCGAAGCCAATGTTTTAGTTGCACTGAAGTATATACTATTGTTACTATGTGTATATATTTTTTAAGAAAATCATGTCAATATTTTTTTTAAATAGAAGAGAATATTCTAACCTCTGATATTATAAAAATTAAATATAGCTAATTGAATGATTAGCAAAAGAGAGCTTACATCAGAAAATTGTGAATAATAAGATAAAGAGAAAAGGTAATGACATTGCCAACAATACTACTAATAGCAAACTACAATGTAAAGTTAACCTATTTTGTGGAGCCTAACTACTGGTTACAAGTATCAAGGTTTCCATATATATACTTTATAATTTATTTAAAATGGTCATATAATCTTATATAATAAAATTAATTTAATATTCAATAGTAATATCATTATTAGAAAATTTTCTTTATAAATTGGTATGCTCTTTACGATATATAAGCTATGTACTCTAAATTCATGTGTCTTTCATAGAGCCAAAAAGTTTAAATATGAGCCTCTAACATGTTGCTCTGAAAACAACAAAATCCACTTAGGAGATATGGATATTCTAGATGAGTTATGTATCATATATACAATACAATTATCCTAGACAAGTGTGTTATAAATAGCATTTTTTATTCACATCGTTTGGGGTAAGATTTGATAGGGACCTTGCATCAAAGAATTTTTTTTATATTTATAGCACATGGCGAAATATATCATAATCTCCCTGTTTTAATTTCGTAAGAAAATAATTTTTCATACTTTCAGTTTTACTTCTATGATACAGAGAATGAGATATAAAATTCAATGAGAATAGCAGATAATATAAACAAAACATCAACTAAAAGTTAACATGAATATGATTCAACATAAATAGACCATCCATCTAATTTCTTCCTCATTGGGTTTAGACGAGAAATTCGACCTGACCCGAATTCGTCCTGTTAGAAATCCTCTTTCCTAACCTAGACTAGAAACCCACTCTCCCCGAAAAGACAAGAGGCAGAAATCATCGCCCATGGAGGAGGAGAGGGAAGAAGACGAGCTAATGCAAGAGATCAACACAGCAAACGACCTCTCACCTTCCGAAATATGTAATTTTTTCAATCTCTCTCTCTCTTTCTCTCTTCCATTTCCAAGATTAGCTAAAAAGATAGCAACTCAGAGGTTTTCCATCGGCCAAAACCCTAAATCCCCCTTTGCAATTTAATCCGGTTGGTTGACGAAGAAACCCATGTTTTTTTTCGACAAATTATGTGGTGATGTTGTAAGTACTTCTCTTAGTGATTCATACTAACACCTTGCTAGTGCAAGTGATTAGTTTATAACTGGTCGATAAAAAGCTAACCCCGATGTACTCGTTGGAAAAATCCCATAAGGAATTTATCAAGAAAATTGCAAACTAGATGAAGGGATTTCTTTGCTAAAGACTATACACTTATTGAAAGCCTAGTTGGGGGAGGGATTGGAAGTAGCAAACCGCCCTCAACCAACAAAGTAGGCTGAAGCAGTTGCTATTCTGGTGTTATTGTTCAAAAGTGTTAAACTTAAAATTTCAATAGAGAAAAAAATTAGTTTATTCAATGTTTTCATACTCTTCAGGCCTTACATGTATCATTTTTAGATAGCCCCCTTGACATCTTCCTTCTTCTAATTACGCCTTCAAAACGGACCAATGTATTAGTTTTTGGGTTTTTTTTAGACAATTTAACCTTAGATTTAACATAGCACAAATTAATATCCTTTTTCCATATTCTCTTCCAAGTTTGGAAACAGGGTTATTTTTCTTTTTTCTTTTTTTAAATGGTGAAGAACTTACGCTTAAATTTACCCCTCTGTGTGAGGTTTAATCTTTTCTGATAACTGTTTGACTGAGGGGTTAAGGAGAGTCAACCCACATCAGCCTAGGAAACGCAAAAAAAAATTTACATGTGCTAAGTGAGTTAACACTTCTTAATTCACTGAAAATAACAAAAGTTTTCGTTCTAGATGGGTTAAAAATAGTTAACCTCTCAAAGTGATGGTTTTACTAATCCACCTCTTTAGATGAGTTAAGGAATGACCCCTTATGTGTAAAGAAAATAGTAATAATCTATCTGCCCCCATTCGCTAAAGAAGAGCACATGACTAACAATAAATCTTACTTAATAGGTTAACCAGTTTAATGTTTCTTTACTCTAAATGGATTAACTGATTTAACCGTTATCCCTCGTCCTTAAACCTCAGTCAAATGGAGCCTTTAACAACTTTGTGATTAAGGGCTTTTGAAATACATAAAATTAAAATTTCAACCAGGACTATATCGAGATCATTGATATTGAAGGGGGCTGTATTATATCAGAGCAAATTACTCTATTGTTTATAAATGTATAGGCTGGAGTTGGTGCAAAATTATTGACAAGGGAGACAGCATCTCAAGTTTGTGAAAGGATCTGCATTCGTGTGCCTGTTGAACAACTTGACACATTGATATGAAAACGACTTGAAATGTTTTATAAACGTAATTGTCAAGTAAATTAATCCCATATTTATTATTTAAATTGTGCGTCTCCTTCTATGCAGGTCATTTTGTTGAAGAGAAACTTCAATCACTGGTGCAAAATGATGAAGCAGACTTTGGTGTTTGGACATCACTTGTATCAGAGATTGAGAATACTGTATGAGAGTATCTTGAATCTTGTTGTCAATTTTGGAATTTTATGTTTATTCTTGAATCTAACTTCTATTAATTATTTTGAAGACTCCTCACTCTTGTCCTGTTAAACATGACCTAATACATAAAAAAATCCACAAAGAAATTCACCGAGTCCAAGTATCTAACGTGAAAATGAGAATCAGAGATCTAAATGTCCGGGCAGCGATAAGTGAGTGTGCTATAACTTTTTTTTTGATGACATGAACTTTAGCTTGTGATTTGACAACATTTCTCTTTTGCATACATAATCTTTTTAAGGATCTCATATTGAATGACAAGCAAGTATAACGACAACTAACCAATCTTTATAGGCATGTCACCCGCTCATATTCACACATCATATTAGTCACGGTCTTATATTGGGTGGAAAAGATATCTACAAGAATCAATTATTTACATTTTTCTAGTTTGTAAGGTTTTTTTAATCCAAGATTGAAGTCCTAACCACTGTGTGCGTAGTTCATTTGTGCTTGAATAGGGAAGGTTTTAGAAATGATACACCTTCATATTTACTTCAGAAGCCTATAATGTGGACAAATTGACTCACATTGCAACATTTATTCTTTCACTCCCGCAAAAGGCCTAACCGGTGCAAAATTACATTGATTTACTTGATTGAACTCTTTGTTTTTACATGGAACTCTTTATTTTTACATTGCTTACCTATTATGCTTGAACTAACACATACTTGCTTTACATTCTTTTTAAAAACTACAATTGGAACTCGTAACCTATTAAAAAAGTAGATGAATCCATGCTTCTCTTCTATGGTCCCCTCATATATTTTTTAAAAGTGTTAGCTTAAATTTTTTCCTTCATTTTCTCAATCATGTTGAATTTGGGCAATGATTATAGCTTGTGGGATTTTTTTGGAATATGCCTTCACAATTCTCAATTATGTTGTAGTATTCTATTTCCACAAGAGAATCACAAAAAGCCAATTACATCATGGACAAGAATAATATGCGTATAAGTTTATCTCACATCATAATAAGAACAAGTAGTAAAAGGGTTGAGAAGTAATAAACATATTATGAATTTCAGCTGATAGAGATAAGAGCTTAACAAAACTATGGTTAAAACAACAATAATAACTAACAAGTTTATTATATATAACAACTTTTAATTTCAACTAAAAGAAAAGTGGTTTCCACGACAATAATAACCAACAACTTGGTTCTTTATAATAGTTCTTTACCTATGCATACTTTAATTTCATTAACTTCAGGATCAAAACCCAAATTTAAATTCCTTGTGACCTATAAGAAAAATAACAAATATAAAATTAGTGATATAATACATATATTTCAAGAAAAAACAACAAATATAAAATTAGTGATATAGTACATACATTTCAAGTTAGTCAATGAAGTATAAATTATAGTGAACTTCATACATATGTTCCAACCCTCTAACTATCTACTACTTTCGGCCGTCCATGGATTGCTTTCCATCTATCATATGTTCCAAATGCCCCATAAATGATTAGCCATAAAAATGACAAGAATGATATTAATTTTCAACCATAAACTCAATGAGCATGAAATGGGAAGATTAGTATCAATTTCGGCCATGAATGATGTTAGAATCAATTAGCATGAACTTAGCAATAAATTAGCACTAAGGTAACATAAACTAGTTGGCAGATAGGGTGTAAATTGGCCTGATATCAATGAAATTAGCATCAAATAGCATGAACTAACAAGAAATAGGATGGAATCGACCATTACCATAAAAGTTTATAAATTATTTTGATCCCAAAACAAGCCATAAATCACAATGACACTTTTAAAAGAAAGAAGCAATGAAAGAATACCAGAAATTAAAGATCTAACATTGTTTGTAAAAAATCTTTGGAATTTCAAGGATTGAAGCATTAGAGAGATGGCAAGCACAAGAGAGAAGAGGGGGGTCATGATAAATGAAACTAATAGAGTTCCTAGAGGAGAAGATGGTAAGGAGCTTGTTTCCTTATAGTAGACTAAGTAGAGAGAAAAAAGATGAAGAAGAGTCGGGAATTTTTTGAGTTAGGGATGGATAGGTTGTAAGCCGTAAATGGTTGTAATAAATGGTTAAAAATCTCCCGCCTAGCTTGTCTAGAGCTCCCGCCTAGGCCTAGGCGGTACCTAGGCTCTGACCGCCTAGGTCTTGAGAGCGCATGGGGGAGCGGAAGCCACTTACGCAGACTGCACCACTAGGTATTGGTCATGATTTTCTTTGTGATTGCCTCCATGTCCTCTAACCTCTGAACTTCTTTAGCCTTCACCAACTAGGAACACCTCCTCCAACACTTAAAAAAAAAATCTTCCTAGGCCTAGCATTTATGTACTAGGAGCTAGTTTGGCACCTAGCGGTGCCTAGCGCTTTCAATAACATTGATTATAATTAAAAAATCAAAAAAGAAAAGGCCTTGCTCCTCGCCTAGGCGCTTAGGCCCTAGGCACAGGGTCAGACACGTAGGCCGCCTAGCGCTTTCTGTAACTTTGGTTACAATTTAAAGGAGGTGTAGTTCATTTTCTGCAGGTGCGATTTGCGACCAAAATTTTCAAAGCTCATCCATTGCCAGTGAGCGCTAGTTTGAAATTACAGTTGCAAATGCAACTAAATATTTGCAATGAAGCAAACACTTGCAACTGGGTAAAAATGGCTCAGTTACATGCAATTGCAATTGTAAGCACCTTAGTTGCAGCATACTGAATAACCCCTCTTTCTCCAAAAATTTTATTCTAGCAGGAGCACATAGGTTTGCTTTTTAGTTATTTGAATTTAAACTCCTCATGACAAGATAAGATACTCTTTCTACTCGCCAAGTGGCTTTTCGGTCTTTCCTGTTCTCTTGCTTATAGTTGTCTGGCTAAGTTCTTGGAAACTCTTAGTAGTGAATTGTAGGTTCACTGCTGGCCATAATAATTGTGTAATCTGAACTAACTCTTACGTAATATGATTATTATGAAAGTTTTTGAGGTATTGATCCCTCAAATCTTATGTATTTCCCTCAGTTCTTGATATTATCATAATAGTCCCTCAGAATCCACAAGTTGAATCAAATCAATTCCTCTAGCCTATAAAAAATTGTCAACTATACCCCTTTAAAAGTAACGACCGTTACATTCTCCTAACTATCCGTTGTATCCATCTTCCTCCTCATTTATCAGAAGGCTCTCCTTAAACCCATAGTAATACAAAAGCTTCAAACACCAGACTGCTACCTCCTGTTGGAATGTCAGTCACCGAATACATAACTTACAACATTATGATCATGCTCCTTCACAAGTTGTCACCATTCACTTCTCATCACCGCTCCGAATGTCCTCCAGCATACCTAATCTTTTTACCAGCAAAGATCCACTTCTCTCAAATGATGAGCTCAACGATCTTATTTCCATTGTGTATATGGTTTGAAACAACTTTGTCTCCAAATTTTGTTATCTGGAGATATTTGAAATTGCTTTGAAACAGTTTTTATGAATTAATAATAACTTGGGAACGTGCTAAAGATATAGGTTCTGGCTTCCCGATAAGTTTATATGTATTAAAGAATTTGTTTTAAAATAGATGCTGCTTTTGGCTGCACACAATTTGGGCTGTTTAACTAGTTCAAGCTGAGGTTCCATTTGCTCATGATAATCGGGGAGGGGTTTGCAGAGAGAGGGATGAGGGGGGGGGGGGGGTGGAGCAGGTTTAAACTTTAATATTAATATCCAATCTTACATTCATTGTTATCTAACTTATCCCGACACCTCATTTGTGCTCTATGCCCATGTTCGACGTGCTCCTTGACGCTCCTTTTATGCATGCATTTATCCAGACATGTAATCAATTATATAATTCTTGTTTTAGTTTAAAGTCCACGTTATACGCTTCTCGGATGTTATATCTTACTCTTGACGTCTCAACTTGATGGAAACGGATCGCCTTCATGTTAGCCCATACCCAGTTCAAAAGTATACCTTTAGAGGATCATTTGGGTATCTAGTTTAAAGACGAGCTGTTTTCCAATTTTATAATCTACTTAATAAATAAAACATAAAAAATGTTGAAGGACTTTCAGTTTTCATAACACGTGAATCAAAGAACAAAAGCAATCTCATGTAATCTATTAATTTTAGTGTGTATATATGTAAATGTAAATGTAAATGTATATATATAGTCATGTCCTCATATTCTACCTTTATTACAAATTGTTTGTCGCTCACACCCGTGTAACATGGATTGCTAGGCTAACTCTGATAGATTAGCAGTTGATAAGTTTTTAACTAAACCTTAGTTAAATTCTAATGAAAAAGACTAACTTGGACTAATTTGGTTTACCTTATTAGTTTTGAGGAACTTGTATCAAAATTTCAAGATTGAAGGACTTATTCTAAGTATATTAGATTTGAGTCTCCAGTATTGCAAAAACCCTAATTATAAAGCACCGTAATATCTATTTGGATGCCAGTTTAATAGACCAAGTGTGGAATGCTATTTGCATTTTCTTGTGTGAACATGATGTTTCATGGAGGTGGACTGATCTGGTGCCATGGGCTTTTGAAGAAATGAGGTGGTAAAGGAGCTATAGCAAAAATTAAACGTGCCTCTTTTACTTGCTGTGTGTATCATGTCTGCCAGGCCAGAAATGAATTTATTTTCAGAAAGAACTCTTCTGTTATTAATGATCTTATTGCCAAAATCAGGTTCTTTTTTTAAAATCCAACTCGACAATGTGAAGAAGGTAGCAGACAATGTGAAGAATAGAGAAATTTGAAGAGCTTTATGCATATTCCCAGATTTTACTCAAACAAAGCAATGATTAGCTTCAGTTTTGTACTTTTGAATTTTATTCCTTTGCTGAGAATTTATGCCTTTATCTCTGTTCTTCGGTATGTGAATGAGGATGTGATTGTACAGGTTTTGTTATTCAGACATGTTATGTGCATGCTCTGATTTCTTTGTTTTGTGTTTGAGTTTGTGAGCTAGAGTCTGTAATTAATGTTCATATTTGGTAATGGAAAGATATACTTGTCTTACCCCAAAAAAGTACCAGAATATCTACTCCATCCAGGAGTGTAATCAAATAAAGTTTTATACCCATAGGCGAAGCAATGCCTGGAACATCACATTTACATAGTTATGACAGCAATTACTAATATATTCATCAAGTACTTGTTTTTGCAGTCTAACTTGTTAAATGGTAACTTTCCTCACGGCCTGCACCTATTATTATTTGTAATACCACTGACAGTTTTTCCTGGAATTCTGCGCCCACGATTATGCTTCTATTTTCTTAAGAATTCTCACTTACTCAGCCAAAACAAACTTCTGGGCGAAGGCATTACTTATAGCGATCTTTATTGACTTGTCAGTTGTCATCATATTTATTTATTTTTCTTTGTGCAAACCAAGCGAAGTCAGTAACTGGCCCATGTACCACTGCTGTTGAAAGTCACAAAGTAGCTTGCCAATGCTATGATATGTGAATGTGAGAATAGACTATGATTTTTCATTTTCCTTCTTTTTTTGCCCCAAACTGCAACCAGATTCCCTTGTCAGAGTGTACTAATTTAATCATGTATCTTTTATCATTTATATTTCAGTTTTAATGCTTGTCAAGGGCATAGGTTAGTGGAAACTGATGATTCTATTTGGATGTCATTAAGCTCGTTCTTGTGGCTATAATGCCAAGACATAAGACAACATGTCTGCCAAAAGTTAGTTGTTCTAGCTTATAGTTGTTTATAGCTTTTAACTTATCTTGTATGTTCAAATGATTTATACGTTTGCCTTATATTTTTCCTTATGCTTGCTATTGTCCTGCAGAATAACATGGAATGTATTTGCAAGGTATATGATGCATTTTTGCATGAATTTCCTTTATGCTGCGGCTATTGGCAGAAGTATGCAAGACATGTGGCACATTATTGTACCTTAAACGAGGTAGAGAAAGTGTATGAAAGAGCAGTTGAAGCAATACCGTATTCTGTTAATCTCTGGGTCAGTTTTTGCAGCTTTGGTATGTTGGCATATGAAGATCCTGCTGATGTTCGAAGGTTAGATAATATAATGTTTATTTCTTTTTTTTCCTCCCATAAATTACTCAGATAATGAACTTTATCTTCTCATTAGCACATAATGTTTATCTCATTTATGACGAATTACATGTTAATTTCTAATCTTGATATTGCTGATGAGAACAGCAAAAGGAGCATCACATGAAAAGTTCTATTTCCTGTTTGTAATTATATGGTATTGGTTCTTGTATATGTAATCTTGTATAGAGGGGTAAAGTACTCATTATCACATGCTTTCTTAATCTTAGTTCCTACCAATCCTCCGTTGAAATTAATGGTGAAAAGTTTACTTAGTTGTAACAGTATGACATTGAAAGAGTGTGATACATGAGTGCAAGACTGCCATATAAGTGCAAAGGAAAAACTTGTCTGAATGAACAAATATAGCAATCTTCTGCTTGATGAATATTTAAAGTGACCAAAATGGTGCATAATGTTTGTGAAATAAGCCATTACCTGTTTGAGGCTCTGTTCCCTTCAGCCCTTTGACTTGCAGATACATTTTGGACAAAGGATAAGTTCATTCTCTAGTTTCTAAATGCAAATACATGCAAATGTACTTTATAAACTGCAAGTGGGTCCTCTATTGGTTTAAAGGAGAATACTTGTACCATTAACTTGTACATGTAGATTTTTATGTTCTCTGAATCTTCTTTTCTCTATGTTACAAGCATTTCTTTGGCAAAAGGAGTACTTGTAACCAAGGGGATTTATGTTAAGTGAACAATTAATTTATATTTGTGAAGATAATGAACAAAAAAGCATAGGCTTGACGTTTCTAGTCTTATCAAGAACTTGAAATGTAATAAATCTGTCAAATAAAGGTTCACATTGGGCTCAGATCAGCAGTTTCTTATGCAGTAGATTAGTTAACACAAAGTGGGCTGGGGTTGCTGAGGTTTTATATTATATATCAAGTTACATAGATCTGCATTCTGCAACAAGTTCTGCATTTATCTACACATATTGCCACTCAGAAACAATCTTATGGGCATTTCCAAATTTAGATTGCTATTTGCTTCTGTACTTAGAAGATCTTGTCCCCATTTTTTGCCTCACACAGCAAGCAATATTGAAAGTTTTAATGACAAATGCGAATAGTTAATAAATTGTCACTAATATCTACAAACTTTATGAGTCATACTACCCAATACACGTTTCCAGTTGCTCTGTCACTTTCCTGAAATTTTCTCCTTTTCCTTTTCCTTTTGCTGAAATGAAGTTTATGCTGGTTTGTTGACTTATGTTTTGTTATGAACAATAGTTATTACTAATGAATTCGGCTTTGTACTACTCAGTACTCGCTGATATTGTTGTCTTAAGAAAGACAACAACAACAATAACAACAACAAAAGCCTTTACCCAAATTCTTGATGTTGCCTGCATGAATCCTATTTGTTCATTCAGTTCTGTTAATTTCTATCTCCCTTGTTAATCACTATCACATCCTTCTTAATTGCTTCCAATCATGTTCTAGTAAAAGGAAGAACCAAACAAATTTAGCGCTGATGTTTAAGGATTATGTTCATCACCAGCAATTTGTTAAAGAAAGAACAAACACAACTAATTTCTAGCTAGCTATCTCTAAATGATAGTATATCATGGGATTCTCTATATGGGGATCATTTTCTTGCATTTTGCTTTTATGATTTAGCAAATAGCTCTAGTTAGTTTAGAGGGTGTGCATGTCTGATCGTAACTACCATTCAGTTATTTCATATCAATTACTTGCTTTAATAACTTCAAGTTGCATATTTACCTGCAGAGTTGGACATATAAGTCATGGGTACCATTAATTATTATATATCTTAATTAGACACTTGTCAAACAGTATTCTATTAATATGGGTTCAGTATTACTGTAATCAACTCCATGTAGATTCTAGTTTGTGTGACGTGAATCTTTGTTCATTTCTGGTCCCGATCGTCGAAACAAGTGATCAAGAACAAAAGAAAGAATATAACTGTGTAACTGATTCATTTGAGTCTCAAGTCCTGATGATTAGTGTTTGAATACTTAGTTTTTCATCTTAGATTTGTTTGTGGTATTTTGGGCTTACAATGTTAATCTCAGAGTTTGAAGTTGTGATTTCTCCTGGAGTAATTTTGACAGGTGTGATTATTTAACTTAATTATATTTCCACCATATTTAGTAAAATCCTATTAGTTGCTTTCTAATTTTTGAGTAATCATTATTGTTTTATAAGGTACAATCTACCATCATCATAATCCTTCAATTTTCATGTCTTCAGAAGCAGATGCATGTTTGATGCACATACATGTACATGTGGAATAGTTGAAATAACAGCAGTAAACACTCACAAGTCTATCATAGCCCAAATTCTGGTATGAGTAGGCCCACTTCATGCTATGAATTATTTAAAGTAGCCGTGTACCGTGAACTAATGCACTATTTGTGTATTTGCCGAGTTGTGCCTTTAGCTAAAAGATAACTTCTGGAAACCAAGGTGAGCATATCAGCACATTATTTTAAAACACTAGGTTCAAGATTTTTGTTTGGGGAATATAAACCCTTAAGAAAGTTCTCAATTAGATATCAATTCCCTAAAGATTCAAATGTGGATATTGGTGCCCTGTGATATAGATCTCATCTTTTATAAGTTCCTCTAGATAGTAGCCATCAATAAGATAATTATGAAGAAACGGTAGGTATCTCACCAAATTACCATGATATCAATTCTCAATGAAACTCTTTAACGCTATGTGTTAGATATTATTGGTATTTAGATTTAGGAAATATTATGAGATATTGTTGATATATTATGAGATGTGATTGGATATGAGTTTATTTCATACTTTTTTTGTAATATCCTTCTAATTTTTATTTAAGAGAGGTTAGGGTTAGATGAATAATAACTTTGTCTTCTCTCTTTCTGTACATGATATCAGAACCTACTTGATCTTAGGTAACTTCTCTCATCTGCCTAGTGTGGAGGCCGTTGAGGGGTTTTTTCATGGCCTTCCTGCTTCCCTCGGTGGCTTAGACAACATCTTCCGCGGCTTCGACAACATCTTTGATTTTGGTATCAGAGTGCTTGATCAATCAAGGGTTAAATGAATAATATCTTTGGCTTTTCTATTTCTCTGCATGGTATCTGTAGAGAATGAGAAAAGTGAAAGTTATTCTTCATCTAACCCTAACCTCTCCTAAGTCCTAAATAGAAATTAGGAGGACATTAGAAAACAAGTATGAGATAAACTCATTTGCAATCACATCTCATGATATCTCAACAATATCTCATAATATCTAAATCTAAATACCAATAATATCTAACACTCTCCTCAAGCTGGAGCATATATTACTATCTATGTCCAGCTTATTACAAATTGAAATAAAATAGCTAGTTGCAAGAGCTTTAAGAATATCATCTTTGATTTTTACATGGTATCAGAGTAATTGATCAATCAAGGTTAATTGAATAATATCTTTGGCTTTTCTATTTCTCTACACTATGGAATTGGACAACTTCAGGTTAACAGAGAAAAACACAGGGAGAACTCTTCGAATTTAAAAGGTTAAAGCACATACAATACGGTCATTTTCCAAGGAACTATATCCTAAAAGTGAAACCCCGCCTTTTTTAAAAGATAGAACACACTTATGTGCATAGTTATTCCTTTGTTTTTCATTTCTATTCTGACTTCCAGCACCACAGTATCTCTTTCTTTTTTGTTCTTGAATTGTTAAACCCCATTCCAGTAATATATTTCTCATTTTCTTTTTTTTTCAATACTGTGTAGATTGTTTGACAGAGGCCTTCTCTTTGTTGGTAAGGATTACTCAAGCCATCTTCTTTGGGATAAATATATTGAGTTTGAGTTCTCTGAGAAACAGTGGAATCACTTAGCTTATGTTTACATTAATACTTTGAGATTCCCGACGGAAAAGTTAAACAGCTATTACATGAGGTATGTTCAAGAGATATGACTCATCACTGTTTCTACGTTTACTTTTTTGTTTCTGCGCGTGTGTTTCATGTCTTTATCTGTATCACTTCAAAATTCAATCGCACTCGCGTGGGAGTTTAAAATATGGTATTAGCTTTAGCATTTCCCCCCCAAGTTTTAACATGACCACATGCTTCTTCTTGCTACTTTGATGCTGATTAACATTTTGCAAAGGTTATGAGTTGTTGAATGCCATTTTTTCTTTTAAACATTTCAGCTTTAAAACGTTGGTGGCAGCATGGGAAGAAGAGATGGAATGTGAAAAGAACATCAAAGTGGAAAATGGCTCTTGTGAAAAAACAGTTGAAAACAGTTGTAAAGATGAAGAAACCTTGAAAGTGATCAGGGATCTTCTCATCCTACAAGATGGATTTGTTAAGCCCAGCATGGTGAAAAAATATTTATCAGTTGGGGAGCTGTTCTACCATAACTCAAGACAGATGGATGAAAATATCAATTCCTATGAGGCATGCATACAGAGGCCTTATTTCCATGTGAAACCACTTGATAACTGTCAACTTGAGAATTGGCATAAATATCTCGACTTCATGGAGGTGCAAGGAGATTTTGACCGGGTATGGTTTTTTTTTCTCGTTTTGATATTTGGGTGGTATTTGCTTGGCTTCCTTTCTGTTATCTGAATAACAACCTTTCTAATGACAGACAGTAAAACTTTATGAGCGATGTTTAATTCCTTGTGCTAATTACTCAGAGTTCTGGATTCGTTATGTTGAATATGTTGAAGCTAAAGGTGGTAGAGAAATAGCAAACCATGTATTACAGCGGGCGCAAAAAGTATTTCTCAAGGTATCAATTTACATACGCTTTGTTGCGTACTTATATATGTATTTCACTGAAACTCTTCATATTGAGCTACTT
>BQKN01000780.1:10819-55965 GCA_022839385.1 Asparagus kiusianus | reverse complement strand
CCGTGTCGGACACGGATTGACCGTGTCGGACACGGATTGACCGTGTCCGACATGTGTCTTGCACGTGTCGTGCACGAATTCGTGTCAGATTCGTGTCAGACACGGATTCGTGACCTTCGGGGGAGTATCCGTGCTTCATAAGGGCCAGATACAGAATGGCCAAATAAAGGTGTATTCACCATATAGTAGGCAAAATACTCCATAGTGGACTTTCTACGGATTGAAAAACATCGAGAATCACTTATCAAATCGAAAACATGTCACTTATCAGAATTTGCTAAACATTTTTGAATCAAGTGGACGAGTGTTTACGAATTTCATTTTTCTATTTTCATCAAATACTAGGTCACGAAAAATCTTTGAATCCATTAAACTATTGAAACACATTCAAAATACTTCTTTTCTTCAAAAGCTTTCAAATAAAGTAATATTCATAATTATTTGAGATTGCATGAGAATCAAATTCAATTTTCATATCTTATATAAAAACAAATTTACTTTTAATATCTTGTACGAAGTCAACATCGTATTACATGTTGGGTCACATCAGAAATAGATAAAATCACATCTAACTTTTCATACATGAATAATATATTATTTATTTTCGAGCACAAGATCAATCAATTATGGTACTTATGCAATTTCATATTATGAAATACTAGTGAGAAATGAACTCATCTCTAGTGAACACGACTTCCTCAAAATATTAGTCTCCAGGATATCAACCAGATCCTATAATTTAAAGATATGAAACTAATATTAACTCAGAACAAGTGTATATTATAGGATAATCACTCATAATGTAGAGCCAATCAGATTCAATTATAATCAATTAATAATTAAAATTTATAAATAGAGTATGCCTAGCCTTTTTGCTAATTTTAGCAATCTAGCAAAAAGTTATAACTCTTCTTTGTTAACTTTTTGGATCTCTTAGCAAAATTATAGCAAGTTAGGAGGCTATAGAGAATTAATCAAGCCAAAAGGTAATCAAGCCAAAAGATTATTTTTTATTCTTCAGATGGGACTTGTTTGCGAACATAGTAAATAACAAGGGTCTAAAAGTAAATATTCTTGCCTATTCATGGTTAGAACTCTATGTTCGGGCCTGTTGACAAAAATTAACAAAGCAACAGGGTCAAAACAAAATTTTTAATTCTATTATTATCTAGACTTATATACAAACTCATTAACTTTCAGGAGTCCCAAAGAAATTTTGTTATTTTATTTTAGTTTTCTCTCTCTCCTCTATCACTTTTTCTTCATTCGATCCCTTTCTCTTCTTCTATTCTGTTTTTTTCTCCTCTTTTTTTTTTCTTCTAGGACTGTCAAGTTAGATGTCTCTCTCCCTCTCTCTCGTACTATGGCGGCAGGACGACGACAGGGAATCATCAGCAACCAGGGGTAGCTGGCGACGAGTAGGGTTTGTATGTCTTTTTTTCATTCAAAATTTGATTACAAACTCAGTTCATCATTATCATGCTAATGGACAATTGGCCAAAGGGAAAAATTATACCTTGGGAGTTTGGATTTGTGATGATAACTTGAGTTCCTCCTCTTTTCTTACTTTCCTTCGATTTAGTCTTCAACAGGAAAACAAGAGAGCATCAGGTAAGTTTTCTAGTTTCTTTTGGTTTTCTCTTTTTTTTTTCCTTTGGTTTTATTTCCGTCTTGTGCTCATCCGAAGACATTGTACCCATTGATAATCCAATACTCTCTTGCCACTAAGATAGAAACTTGGCAAACATGCAGGTGAGGAGATTGATGTTTTTTTTTTCAAAATGAACACTCATATTTTATTATTTGCACATTTCTATTGATTTTCTGGAAGGTAGGTTTTGTTCTTTTTTTTTCTGGTCACCACTCTTCCCTCCTAACAAAAAGTTTCGTCCTCCAAACTTAAACATACCTCAATCTCTAAAGAGCTTTGGATACCTCTCTCGTATAGAATCTTCCTTTGCCTAAGTGGCTTCTCTTTCAGAGTGATTCCCGTATTGAACTTTTATATACTTGATGGTTCGACGCTTAAGTACTTGTTCCGTATAAGCTATAATACGCTCTGGTTTCTCCTCATAAGTTAAGTCTGGTTTAAGCTTCATTGGAGATAACTCAGATCTCATTTGGATCTCGAATGAACTTTCGAAGCATCGATACGTGAAATACATCAATGCACTCCAGATAGAGATGGTGGTAAGTCTAGCTTGTACGTCACTGGACCAACACAATCCAGAGTTTCAAAAGGACTAATAAATCTCGGGCTTAACTTCCATTGAATTCCAAATCTTTTCACTCCACGAGTAGGCGAAACTTTAAAAAAAACATGATCGCCAACCTGAAATTCCAATTCTCTCCTTCGATCAGCGTAACTTTTCTGACGATTTTGTGTGGTACGAAGACGTTCCTTAACTAATTGAATCTTATCAATTGCTTGTTGTACCAATTCTGGTCCAAGAAGTTCTCATTCTCCAACACCATCCTAATGAATATGAGACCTGCACCTTCTTCCATAAAGAAGTTCATATGATGCTATCTGAATTCTAGCTTGATAGCTATTATTATACGCAAACTCGGCCAAAGATAGACAATCTTCCTATGCCCCTTTCATTTCCAGTACAAAACATCTCAGTATATCTTCTAATTTTTGAATTGTCCTTCCTGATAGGTCGTACGTTTGTGGATGGTAAGCTGTGCTAAAGTTTAGTTTAGTCTGTAACCCTAAGCTTACTTCTTCAATATTCTGATGTGAACTTAGGATTTCTATCAGCAACTATTAACATCGGTACACCATGCAATCTCACTATCTCATTGACATATATTTTAGTTAGCATTTATAGTGAGAATTTCATATTGATAGGTAAAAAGTGCGTTGACTTAGTCAATCAGTCATCAATCACTCAAATTGCATTATTGTTTCTAACATCGGTACACCATGCAAGGTTGTATCACCATATTTGCTAATCTAACTCTAATTTGATTGATTCTAATTTCATTCTAGTATGATCCAAGTCCTCCAATATTTTTCTTTGAGAAGTAGTTAAATATGCTGAATTCCATGAATTCTTGTGGCTTAAGGTATGAGCAAAAATATTTACCTTGTCAGGGTGATAATTGATGGTCATATCATAATCCTTCAAAATCTCCAACCATCTTCTTTGTCGCAAATTCAATTTCTTCTGAGTGAACATATATTTTAAACTCGTGGTGAGTATATATTTTATAATGTACTCCTTTTAAATAATGTCTCCATATCTTGAAAGTAAACACTACTGTCGCTAACTCAATATCATGAGTAGGATAGTTTTGTTCATAAGGTTTTAACTGCCTTAAAGCACATGCTATGACTTTTTCACTATGCAGAAGAACACATTTGAGTCCTCTTCTAGAGGCATCATTGTAGATAGCAAAGCCTGTAGATAGCTAATCAACTTTTTAGCTTTTAAAAGCTTTTCTCACATTCATTTGACCAAATGAATTTAACTCATTTTTGAATAAGACGAGACAGAGATGAGGCAATACGAGAGAATCGTTCCACAAATTTCCTATAGTAGCCAACCATACTAAGGATACTACGGATCTCTATCACATTAGTGGGTCTGTCCCAATTAATTATAGCTTTTATCTTTTTAGGATCTACAGAAATCCCTTTCTTAGATATCACATATCCAAGGAATGCTACCTTCTCCAATCAGAAGTCACATTTCTTAAGTTTTGCATATAATGTTTATCTCTTTAATGTTTGCAACACACATCTCATGTGTTCTTCACGCTCTTCCTGGCTCTTTGAGCATATCAGGATATCATCAATAAACACCACAATAATCTGATTTAAGAAGAGTTTCAACACCCTGTTCATAAGATTCATAAATGTTGTAGGTGTATTTGTGAGGCCGAAATGGTAAAATTAGAAATTCATAATGACCATAGCGGGTTCAATATGCAGTTTTTGGCACATGGCTTGATTTTTAACCGATAGTAACCAGAATAGAGATCAATTTTGGAAAATACTTGAGCTCATTGCAGTTGATCAAATAGATCGTTGATTCTCGATAATGGATACTTGTTCCAAATGGTTACTTTATTCAATTCATGGAAGTCAATACATATAGCATCATACTACCATCCTTTTTCCTTACAAATAATACATGCGCTCCCTATGGTGACACATTAGGACGAGTGAAGCCTTTATCTAAAAATTCTTACAATTACACCTTTAGCTCTCTCAGTTCAGCTGGTGCTATCCGATAGGGAGCCTTAGATATTGGACCTACCATCTATTAGGTTAATTAAAAATTCAATTTTCCTATCTGGAGGCGTTCCTGGAAGTTTTTCTGGAAATACCTCTAGAAGTTCACGAATAACTGGTATCTCTTCTAAGCTTAGTTTTCCATCATCAATAATTTCTAATTTTAAATGAAGCTAAATAACCCATACATCCACTCCTCAACGCTCGATATGCTTGAAATGTTGAGATGATTTTTAAGGGTTCTTTGAGATTTACAACCCTCAAAGCAAAATTCTAGTAGGCTTGGAAATTTAAACATTATTTTTCCCCCAACATAAAATAGAAGCATGATTTAAAGATAACCAATTATTATAGCTGTTTTAGTGATGGAAAATAATCTCTGATCAATGGCAGATAAGTGTCCCACATTATGCATAATCAAAACAGCATCTCAAGACAACTAGAGGCTTAACTCGGTCGACTCGACACAACATTTTATGAGGACGACTCGAAAGGCGTCACATATCGACGACTCGAAAGACATTACGTGTCACCCTCCGGCTGAGTTAACTACTTAAATACTCCACTCGACCAACTCATCGACCGCACATTGCGAAGACGACTCGAAAGGCGATACTTCTCGAAATAAGTAGAAAGGCAACGAAACGTCTCGAGCCTCGAGCCTTCTCTTGTGTACTGATGATTAATCATCTCGTCATAAATGCCATTAAATGCATTATGAGCGCCATCATTTCTTTACCGTTAATCGTATTTATGACACATCAGACCGCGTCGGTACCACACACCCCAATCACTTCGCATTAAGCACCTAAGTGTCACCACTCGTAGGCCGACACCTGTAAAGTTGAAGCTGACTTAGCCGCCAGCCCATACCGGACCGAAGTTACTTTCCTATCCCTCCTTCCATTATTGTAAAAGAAAATATTATTTTCCATTATAGGGTAAGTTTTTTTCCATCATTCTCTGAACTTAAGACCTAGTACAGTTCCTTTTACTTCTTTACACAAGCCACTTACAGACTTGATCGTTGGAGGAACAACCAGGGAATCACACCCTACCCTCTTACGATTTATTACTTGTAAGGTTTTAAATGTCGGATGTCGGGTTCATGTCGGATGGCTGAATTTCATGTCGGATAGCGAAAATCGGGGATATATCAGGGGACATGACTAAATATCGGATTGCCATATCGGGTAGTACGTATATGTATAATATCATGTCCTAAATGTAATCTAAACATTCATAAAGTCAATATAAGCATACTTTAGAAATTCTATAGACTAAACATATAAGAAAGTAAATAATATATGGATTTGGGTTCATAAATTCTTTTCATCGGGTTCATAAGAAACTCTTAAATATAAGAACGGGTCAAACGAGTTTGGGTATTTATCATTAAACCTAAACCCGATAACAAAAAACAGAGCTTAAAAAAATATCATATTAGCCAATTTTTCAAAGCTAAAAAATAGGCCGATATGCGCGATATGACCCTGATATTTCCGATTTGGCTTTGAAAACCGATATATGAGTTGAAAACGTCCATATCGTGTCGGTCAAGCCCTCAAACCGATATGTCGGCCGACATGTCGAACATGTCGACCGACATTTAAAACCTTGGTTACTTGTGCAGGGAAATACAACTTGCCCAAGGACCAGACATTCGGAGAGTTAGAAGACTTCCGTCAACCTAATCTACTTTTATTTGACTGTGTGATTCCATACATCAATACAAATTCATCCCTAATATGACATCAAAATCATGCATATCCAGCATTATTAATTTCGACTGGGAGTTTCTTGTCGAGAATATTAATTTTACCCTTACAACCTTGATTTGATACTAACATACCACCCCCAGGCGTACTAACAAGTAATTCTTGTTGTAAGGTATCATAGGGTAATTTGTTTTTCTTAATAAACTGTGCAACAATGAAGGAATGCAATGCACCATAATCAAAAAGTACTTCAACATGAACAAATGTAAAAGTTATCGTACCTGTCACCACATCTTTGTTTCCTTTAGCTTCTTAATCAAGGAGTAGACTTGAGCCTTGGCTTGACGATGCCTATTCCTACTACTGAGCTGGTCAGTCTGGAAGGTATTCCGAGATGGTTGCTGTAGGGGACAATTTGTAATTTTGTGATCTTTCTGTCCACATTTCAAACAAACTTTAATATTTCTCCAACAATTTTTCGCTTCATGTCCGGGTTTATAACAAACATCACATCTCACAATCTTCTGATTATGAAACTGATCCTCTTTGCGCCCTACATTCTGCTTATTATTTCTTTAATTTCTATTCCTCCCACTACGATTATCTAGCCAAAACCGCTTCTTTAGACAGGAGTTGCTCGCCTCATTCTTTGGTTTTGCATTTATCTCATTTTTCCAATTAACAATGCATTCTTAATACTTCTTTATATGTTGGGAGTTCAAATGCACTGACCGTCTTCCTAATGTCTGGTTGAAGTCCTTCGAAATGTCGAGCTCTATCCTCTTCCTTACCCAACAAATGAGCAGCAAATTTTGATAAACAAGTGAATTCCTCATATTCAGTTACTGTCTTATCACCTTGCTCTAACTTTCGGAATTCTTATTCATTTTGCTTGCGGATTGTTGAGGGGAAATACTTTTCATAAAAAATCTTTTTAAATTCTTCCCATGATATCTTATATGTATTTTCTCTGAATGTCCTCTCCCAACGTCATGACCTGCATTTGCCACCACCCATAAGCACTGTCTTTTAGCATGTACACTGCATAATCAACCTTTTCCTCTTCTGGGCATTTTATGTATGTGAAGACTTTTATTACATTTATCCAATAATCAACAATCACGAGATCAGTAGTTCCCTTAAAACTAGGTGGAGATAGTTTCTTGAATGCACCCATGCCGCTCTTGAATTTTGAGTGTTCACTATTCTGGCAATTCATATGGTCATGATCGGTTTGATCTTATTGTCTGGTGACTATGGATGTCTCTACTTGCAGTAGTTCCATCAGTATGTTGCTGTCTACTGCGTTTTTTTTTGAAGTTGATGCACGAGCAATCCTAGATCCCATCATCTCACTTATCGTTTGGTTGAGATCATTATCTTTATTAGGAGAGCTTTGATCATTACCTATAGCCATTCCTCCCTATAAATAACAAAACGTTTAGGTCAACTATCATACAAGAAATAATTTCTAAGTCAGCCACATATGTGCAATTCAAGCAATTATGAATTCAATTATTACTTAATATAGTAACACAAATTAGTACGTACAATCAAAAAGTATATTATTAATATTTAACTTTTCTGTTCATACATATATACGAGTATTTGGGTTTACATATATACATGTTTTTCTACCAAAAATCCTATATACACCAAAAGAATAACTTAGAAAACCCATATACTGTTTTTACAAAATTGTTCTACTGGCTAAAGTCTACTCCGTCGAGAAAGAAGAGCTGCTAGAGTTAAGACTCATTCTTGGTTGACTCGATCTCCTCTGAGTCTTGATTACTATTAGATTACTATTAGAGTCAAACATAGGATCTAGATCAATACACAAGTCCCCCACCTATTGAGATTAAAGAAAAAAACGATTCTGAATTTTTATTAATTCAGTATGTCTTTTTTACAATTCATTTTAGTCTATATATATATACAATTTTTGTTACACTAAACAAGGAAAGTCTACAGCTAATTCCCTTAACTTTAGGAACATATTATTAACCCTGATTTCCTCCACTAATTTTCCTGAAATATCCCCTGATTTCCTCCAACTTTCCTGAAATATCTCCTAAGATTACTCGTCTGAGATTTCCTACACTCCCTCTCAAGCTGGTGAATATAGATCATTCATTCCCAGCTTGCTAACATTCTCATGAAACCTGTTGTTACATAGTCCCTTTGTCATCACATCTGCAAGTTGAAGTCCTGTCGGGACATATGGTGTACAAATTAGTCCACTGACTAGCTTCTCTTTAATAAAGTGCCTTTCTCTCTCTATGTATTTCGTCCGGTCATGTTGCACTGGGTTGTGGGCTATACTTATAGTTGATTTGTTATCACAATATAGCTTCATTGGTTTGCTCCATTGAATCATCAGGTCCTCTAGGATAATTTTGGCCCACAATAATTCACATATTCCTGCTGCTATAGCTCTGAACTCTGTTACAGCACTTGACCTTGTCACTACACTCTGTTTCTTGCTTCTTCAGGATATCAAGTTTCCTCCAAGAAAGGTACAATAGCCTGAAGATCGCCTATCCACTGGTGACCCTGCAAAGTTTGCATCTGTGTAAACTGCCAGATCAATTGCAGATCTCTTTGTGAATAAAATTCCCTTCCCTGAATGTGCTTTTAAGTAATGAAGCACTCGGTAAACTGCCTGTAGGTGAACTTCTTTAGGATAATGCTTAAACTGACTGATAACACTGACTTTGAAAGCTATATCTGGCCTAGTATGTGCGAGATAGATTAGTTTCCCAACAAGTTTTTGGTACATCTCTCTATCCACTGCCTTATCTTCAAGAGCCTCACTTATCTGTGATTTTGTTCAATTGAGTTCCAACCGGTTTGCTCGCCGTCATGCCTGTTTACTTGAGCAGGTCTTTAACATACTTTTGTTAAGAAATAAAAATTCCCCTCCTTGATCGAGCCACCTCAATTCCAAGGAAATACTTTAATCTTTCTAAATCTTTTATTTCAAATTCCTTGGTTAGACACCGCTTCAAGGCCTCCTTCTCTACTTCATTGTTTCCTGTCACTATAATGTCATCCATGTACACAATTAAAACAGTGACTCCCATTGAGGCCGAATGCTTGATGAAAAGTGTGTGATCTCCTTGACTTTGCTTGTAGCCACTAGCTATCATCACCTTAGTAAACCGTCCAAACCAAACTCGTGGGGATTGTTTCAGCCCATATAATGCCTTTTTTTAATCGACAAACCTTATTTTTGTTAACCCCACTAAATTCCGGTGGAATGCTCATATAAATCTCATCTTCTAATTCTCCATGAAGGAAGGCATTCTTCACATCGTACTGTTGTAATTCCTAATAAAAAACAGCAAAGGACAACAAAATCCTCACTGTATTCATCTTTGCTACTAGAGCAAACGTTTCTTGATAATCTACTCCATATGTTTGTGTATATCCTTTTACGAATAACCTTGCCTTGTAGCGTTCTAGGGACCCATCCGCCTTAAATTTTACTGCATATACCCACTTACAGCCCACTGTTTTCTTACTCTTCGGTAAATCAACCAATTCCCAAGTCATATTCTTCTCTAATGCATCCATTTCTGCTTCCATAGCAAGTCTCCATTCTTTCTTTGATAATGCTTCAGACAATGAGCTGGGAATAGAAACTGTATTTAAGGTGGAAAGGAAACTTTGATGGCTTGGGGATAACTTCTCAAAAGACACAAAGTGAGCAATGGGTATAGAGGTCTTTTTGTGCATCCTCGGGTCTTTTTCTTACAACAATAGACGTGTAGGTCCTCGTCAAAGCTAAGAGGTTCGGGACAAGGTGACTCAGGGTTGGTAGAAGGATGGTCTGTTGGTAGTGTGGAATTCAAATTTGATTTACTCATTGTTACTTCATTTCCAGAGCTTACCTCATTTCTGGAGCTTGGTTTAGACGATTGTTCTTGCCTTGTAGTCACGATGGGATCTCCTTTCCTTGCATACACTTGGTCAAACCGGAACCTGCCAAAGATTTTACCATCTCCTTTCCATTTTTCTTCCAACCCATTAGATTGTGGAATTGTCTTTTGGGATGTTTGAGGTTCAGATTTGGACGACTCAGATTTGGATGACTTTAGGGGTGGAAAGTTCAACTCCTTATCTTCAAGTGTATGTAACTCCCCTTGAAGATAAGGAGTAGTGAAATAGGGCTTATTTTTAACAAATGTAACATCAGCTGAGATATAGAGTTTTCTAGTAGGTGGATGGTAACATTTGTAACCCTTTTGGGTAGATGAGTACCCCACGAAGACACTTGAGAGCACGAGGATCTAACTTCCCACAGTTATGACTATGAACATGGACAAAGGAAGTACACCCAAAAATCCGAGGAGATTGAAGGAAGATCGAATATCATGGAAGAATTTGGACAAGTTTTCTAGTGGACTTTGAAACCCCAAGACCCTGGAAGGAATTCTATTTATGACATAAGTGGATGTGAGTACATCTTCTCACCAATATGTTTTTGGCACATTTTGTTGAAACAATAAGGTTCTAGTGCACTCAAGAAGATGTCGGTTTTTTCTTTCTGCCACTCCATTTTGTTTTGGAGTGGTGTTACACGATGATTCGTGTATGATTCCTTCATTTTGGAAATACGGACTCAAGGTTTGATTGAAATAATCACGAGCATTGTCCGAACGAAAGTGCTTTATCTTGGTGCCAAATTGATTTTGAATCATTGCGTGAAAGATAGGAAAAATATGACTCACATCAGACTTATTTTTGAGTAAATAGATCCAAGAGACTCTTGTGCAATCATCCTAATTGAAAGAAGAAAACGTGGACATGGCATATCTGAAGCTAAAGCTGAAGCTGAAGCTATAGCTATAGCTATGGCTATAGCTATAACTAAAACTATTATTATTATTATTATAGCGAAGTATAAATCTTGCACCAAATATTTAAAAAATGGCAAACTATGGTCCAAACAACATACTATTGTTATTTCTAAGAAAGAGTCCAACAATTTATATTTCTTTCTTATTCACAAATTAAATATACCGTAATATATTCCAGAATTATAACTATTAAGTCTAGGTAAACAATAACAAAGAAACAGAACTATTAAAGTTGTGCAAAACCAAAGGGTTCTTATTTTATCAATATCACAATTAATTGTCAGAATCTTAAATCTTGATGAGTCGTTCGTGAAATGTGAGAATTATCTCATAGGTCACACTAATACGACGAATTATAGCCCAGTAGTATGAGAATGCGTAGTACACATTATAGAATAAATAATTCCCGGGAATCGAGTGCACATAACATTATCATAGGTTGTTGGCCAAATACAGAAGGGTCAGAATAGATTTCAGAAGAGCCAAATACAGAAAGACTAAATAAAGGTGCATTCACCATATGATAGGCCGAACACTCCATAATATCTGAGGGTTTGAAAACATTGAAATTCGCTTATCAAATCCGAAACAAATCACTTATCAGAATTTGCTAAATATTTTTGAATTAAGTGGACGAGTATAAATCTCAACATCTTAGTTAAAACAATTTACGAATTTCACTTTTCTCTATTTTTATCAGACACCAAGTTAAGAAAAACCTTTGAATCCATTAAATTGTTAAAACACATTCAAAATACTTCTTTTCTTCAAAAGCTTTCAAATAAAGCAATATCCACAATTATTTGAGATCACATGAAAACTAAATTCATTTTTCATATTGTATATAAAATTAAATTTACTTTTAATATCTTGTACGAAGTCATCGTATTACGGGTTGGGCCACAACAAAAATAGATAAAATCACATTTAACTTTACATACATGAAAATAATATATTATATATATTTTAAGCATAAGATCAATCAATTATAGTCCTCATGCAATTTCATAATATAAAATACTAGTGAGTAAGGAACTCACATTTAGTGGACATGACTTCCTCAAAATATTACTCCCCGGAATATCAACCAGATCCTATAATATAAAGATATAAACTAATATTAACTTAGGACAAGTATATATTACAAGGTAATCACTCATAATCTAGAGGCAATCAGATTCAATTATAATCAAATAATAATTAAAATCTATAAATAGAGTACACCTAGGCTTTTTGCTAATTTTAGCAATCTAGCAAAATTTTATAACTCTCCTTTATTAATTTTTTTGGATCTCTTAGCAAAATTATGGCAAGGCAGGGGCTATAGTGAAATAATCAAGCACAAAAGTTATCTTTTATTCTTCAGATTAGACTTATTTGCAAACAAAGTAAATAACATAGGTCTAAAAGTAAATATCCTTGCCTATTCATGGTTTAAACTTTATGTTCGGGGCTGTTGACAAATTAACAGAGCAACAGGGTCTAAACAAAATTTTCAATTCTTTTATTGTCTGGACTTATATGCAAACTCGTTAACTTTTAGGGGTCCTAAAAAAATTTTGTTATTTTATTTTAGGGGTTTCTTTCTCTTCTTCTTCATCTGATCCCCTTCTCTTCTTCTTTTGTTCCGTTATTTTCCTCTTTTTTTCTTCTCGGGACTATCGGACCAGAGGTCTCTCTCCCTCTCTCTCGTGCCATGGCAAAGGGACGGCGACGGGGAATCATTGGTGACCAGGGGTGACTGGCTTGGTCGCCGGCGAGAGCCCCGCTGGATCTAGGATTTATATCTCTTTTTTTTATTCAAAATCTGATTCCAAACACAGTTCATCAATATCATGCTAAGGGCTCAATTGGGTAAAGGGAAAAATTATACCTTAGAAGTTTGGATTTGTGATGATAACTTGAGTTCCTCCTCCTCTCCTTCTCTTTCTCTACTTTCCTTCAATTTAGTCTTCAATAGGGAAACGAGAGAGCATCAGGTAAGTTTTCTAATTTCTTTGGGTTTTTACTTTTTTCCCCCTCCGGTTTTATTTCCCTCTTATGCTCATCCAAAGACATTTCCTCATCCGAAGACATTGTACCCATTGATAATCCAATGCTCTCTTGAAATCAAGATAAAAGCTTGGCAAACTTGCAGTTGTGGAGGTTGATGTTTTTTTTCAAAAAAAATAAAATAAAAACACTCATAATTTATTATTTGCGCTTTTCTATTAATTTTCTAGAAGGTCAGTTTTTTTCTTTTTTTTCCCGGTCACTACACATAAACTATAAAGTACCAAGCAATGATTAATCAATCAACTTATCATTTATCGGTGTCCTGTTATCTCTGCTAGTACAAAATAATCATCCATGAGAATGCAATCAACTTATCATTATCAGAAACAGAAAGAAAAGAATGTCGGCTCTTTATAACAGTTTTTTCATTCATTTCAGATACTTAGTTTTCTTTTTTTCCCCTTAATTGTTTTTGTTATAATGTCTCAGAGAGTGCCAGCTTTCCATATTTACTGTTCAACCTTTAAAGAGCGAATTGGTGATGTTGAGGGTGCTCGTGCTTCTTTTTTTGCGGTCTGATATAGAGTTTGATGCTGAATTCATCAAGAATGTTGGTAGAGAAGCAAATATGGAAAAACGAATGGTAAATCAATCACTTTGTTCATTTTTCTCATGTTCGCTAGTAAATTTGTTAGTGTATTTGCAACAGACAAGTTTTACCTCACTTCTGCAGGGAAACACTGAATCTGCTTGTGCGGTATATGAAAAGGCAATTGCAATGGCCAAAGCAAAACAGAATTCGGATATTCTTTCTGTTCTATATATAAAATTTGCTCGATTTACATTTGTGGTAGGTTCGAAGGGATCTTATCCTTTGTTTTAAGCTTCTTGAATGCTTGTCCTTTTTACTTCATAGTTGAACCATTTTCCCTCTGAATCTCCTATAAATTTTCTCATTGCTTTTAGTTTTGACATAGATTTCACACTTCTATGTGCTGCTAGGGCGAAAGTTCATGAGGTTCTCCCTATATGTTGGTATAAGAAAGTAAAGCCCAACCATGAACGGAGCTTGCCAATTTTTACAGATAGAGTGAAATATTTGAATGGCTGAGTCAAATCAATATTTATTGGTACAGCACAATATGTATAAAATAAAAGTTACAACATTCATTAAGATTTTTATTTTAGTGGAGATCCAATGTTCAAATTGCTGATATACGCATGCACTGAGTTGTTTATATTACATATTGAGGAGTGCATGTCTTCAGGGAACAAGCCTAAATCTGGTTAGCTTAGCTACATGTCCCTTAAAGGAAAGCCTGCACGATTGCAAGAAGCTCTATAAGTTGAAGGTTCACCAAAAGCCTTTTGGTAGATAGCCCACACAAGGGTTAAGGCAAATGTGTAGGCCAACTTATTGTGTAAATATTTAACTTGCATTACCTTTGTGAGTCATGTTTATTCACTATACTACTTTCATTTTGGCTGTTAACTTCAGGTGTAGGGAAAACTATTATTTATCTGTAAAATCTTAAGGAAACTATGCATAAAAAGGACTTTGGTCAATGAAAAGTATATCCTATTTCTTAATATTGGTGATTTCATGGATTAATGATTGTCTTATTATTTGTTTTCGAAGCTTACAATTATGAAGCTTTTAAACAAGCGTAAAAATAAATAGCTGATGTAAGCTTCTGTAGAGAATGTAATTCATCTGAAGTACAGTTGCCAATTGATAACAGTCAATCTCTTACTATTTTCTCTTTAAATATTTTTCCTTAGCTGAACTAACTTCTGTCAGCATTCAGTTTTTTTGGCCGTAGTAATGCAAGTGTGATTGCTAAATACAGTGAATTGTGTTGATGGTAGTGATTTTGTGAGTGTTAGTAGAGCTCAATGGTGTTGACCATGTTCCAACTTATGCTTTTGACAATTAGCATGCTCCATTTGACAATCAGCATGCCTATGCTACACAATATAATTCCAGATTCTTTTTATACTGTAAACAATGCCGGGGGGGGGGGGGGGGTGCATCGCCCCCTTTTCTACAAACAAATCTAATATGTGAGTCTTTTCATATTTGTCCCTCAAAATTTTCATATTTGAAATTAGTCTCTAAAGCTTTCATATTTGAGATTAATCCCCAAGTCTTTCATGCTTAAGATTAGTCACCTAAATCTTCATATTTTGTTATTAATCTCTCTTGTATTTGAAGTTACTCTTTGTAACATTTACCCTCGAAATTGTTAACCACAGTAGAATATAATCAAGGGCCGGTAATTATCAAATCAGCATAAATCAACATCAAAGTCCACCAAAGTTAGGCTTAAAAATCAGTTTTTAAATCAAATATTGCATAATCTTTTCCAAGTTGTACTGTAGTGGAGCTTTTTCGGGGTTTGGGTTTAAATAGATATGGCTCTAACTGCTATAACACCCGAAGTTGTTAAAGATGACGAAATAATATCTCAATGTCAATCTGTCTCTAACTGGAGGAACTAATGTTAAATCTAATATGAAAAAACCCTATATATTTATGCACATATCATCTTTTCATGTAGTTTTCTGTGCATTTCAAATATAACAGGTTCAAATATAATAGGTAAACAGGGTTTCTATTTCCATGTACTTTCGTATTTATAGCCGAAACTTGAAACGTAATTTATATTTTTCCTACGGTTTTACAGTTTTGTGATAAAATTGTGAAATAGAGTGGTCCCAATTTCATAAAGTTTTACATTAAAAAATGGATAGGTTTCTATGTTCATGTACTTCAGCAATTATTTTATGAATGTGATAGTTAAAATTGTTTCATTTCTTCTTATTATTGTTCAAAATAGGTTTAATGGTATAATTTATAGGGTATTGTTAATTTGGCATGTTTTCATAAAGATTATGATTTGTAGTTTGTGGTTATGGAAAAATCAATTGCAATTAATACATTTTTGAAAAGGGACTTAAGAAGATTGAAGTATGTTGATTCAAACGATGATCGCATATATTGATATGATTAAAGTATTTGACAAAACATTTCTGTTTTAATTTAATAATTTAATTTTAGGTTCTTTCGCCTACTTACATATACGAAAGTAACTATACATTGTTATATTTGATTGCTTTTTGATTGATACATGCATAGTATAATTGTTGTATTTTGCGCCCCCACCTCCCTCCTGGCAAAAAAAAAAAAAATGCTGGCTTCGCTACTGACTGTGACACATAGCACACAAGGATACACATGTAACAAAGTGCTTAAATCTTCATATGCTTGGCTTGTTGAGACCATCCAGGACCTGTTTTTTATTTGCTTATTCTTATAATAATGAAATGACTTATTACATAGAGCATGACTGTACAAAAAAGTAAATTTCCTTCAATTTCTATTTTAGAGTGAATTGGTCTAATTTCAAGTTTAAAATAGTATCTTCCCTCTTTTTGCGACCTGTGTTGATTTTCACAAAGCAGTGAATTATCCACATCCTTCTTTGCTTGCAATTTTGAGAGTGATCACCCTTTCATGTTTTTTATTGAGATTTCATTAATTTTCTAGTATTACGCAACATGTCTTTTGAGTTTGATTATTATTTAAATTCTGATACATACAATCCTTTCCCAGGTGAGTAGGGACGTAGATGCAGCCCTTGAAGTTTTCATGAGGGGCTTTCAAGAAGTACCATGCAAATCAATTGTACAGGTTCTGCAACTACTCTCATCATCATGTTTAGAAGTAAAGTACCTTTGAGTTACCCTCACTGTGGAGTGATTATCTTATTCTGTAGCAAGGCAGCTAAAGTAAACCCCGTACATACAAAATAGAAGTAGAAACCTATTATAGATGTATAGAAACTAGACTAAGGTCATATTTAGATTGGGTACCATTTTTAGTTAATGAGCCTTTTATTCCTTGAAATAAAATAGTGAGCTGTTCAGTTTGAAATTTTGGAGGTGTATTAGGCTGGATTACTTAGTCCATTGAAATGAAATAGTCCAGAGATTATGGACCAAATAATGGGAGGGGAGGGTTTGTTACTGTAGTCCTGGGACTATTTCCCACTTGGGATTAGACCAGAAAAGATTCCTATGCCCCGTAACTTTTCTGAAAACTACCGGTTTCTCACTAAATTGTTTCCTCGCATGTTACTGTCATCTTATAATCTACAGAAGTAAAAAATAAAAAATAAAGAAAATAATTCTCCAGTAATTGGTCCTCCCAGTCGAGCACAGGTTCATCTCCAGCCCACTCTATTGCCGGTGAGATCTATAAACTATTCTCTCCTACTCCTTCAATCGCTTTTTGCACTCATTGTCCTCGTTCTGCTTTTATCTCGTGGATAGTCTCAGATAAGTGTTCTGATAGTCAAAAAAAGGTTGGCTAGAAGTTTTACTTATTATACGTGTAATAAGATCGAAAAAGATAAGATATTTTCATACGAGTGCTCTAGCATTAGTTACATGTTTGTACATTGTGCATATTTTTCTTTACAAATTGCTTCATATATATTTGTATAATAATCTTTTTGTTAATTGCTTTACATGCTTAATGTAGGATTATGTTCTTTTATAAATTAAATGAGTCTAACATATTATTTTTAGTGATTATAATTGATAAATAATGTTGTATTTATGACTTTGGTGTATGTGTTGTGTTAGGGTATTGTTCAGTTAGGCAGTTTCGTATTGGACAATGTCTAAAAGTCCCAAACTTAACAAATTAATTCCTTCATACTTGGCAAAAGTCATTGGTGACTGGAAGGACATTATGGATATTTAGTACTATGCCCTAATATGATGCTCCTTGACCTTATAATGATAAATTCCCAAACATATTATGGGTATTAGACGTGTTAATAACATACTGAACCCAAAAAAATTATTAAAAATCTAAGTCACTACAGTCCTCGGTATTATTATATCCCAGTACTATAGCGTGTTAAATTAATCTCGGGATAAAACAAGTGCCCAATCCAAAGATGGCCGAAGTGCATGTTTGGCAACTTGGTCAAAGTGGATTATGATCCTCTATTTGGATTAGACTCCACTTTTGCATGCTTGGCTGAGTGGATTATTTTGGATTAGATATCCAGCAAAAAAAAACTGTAGGATTCTTCGCTTATTTTTTTGTGGCGTCGTAATCCACTTGTTTGACTGAGTAAAAGACAAAATGCCGTCACTTTTTATACCTCATTCTTCTCTCTCCTCCCAGTTTTAAGAGTTATTTTGTCATTTGAGCAAAAGGTATACGGATTATAAACTGGCTTCTTTACTAAAGAATAAAAGCTTTAGTCCACTTAGTTGTAATTTACAAACGGATTACAATCCAAAGTTCCAAACATGATATAAGAATAGGCATTTGAAAGTAATAGTGTCTTTATTATGTAAAAGTAGAAAAAGCAGCTCCAAAAGTAGAAGTATAGGAAAAATTAAAGTTTACATATGGCACAACTATTTATATCTACACGATCTTAATCTGGTGTAAATTTCGAGATGCAGGCCATGGATATAATTTTTATGTTTAACGTCATTGTGGACTCTGACCCACTATGGTGACATGTAATGCTTTCCCCTGAATTATGGATTACAACCTCCAAGCTGAAGCCACTATAACTGTTTCTTCCTCATCTTTATAAGTGATCAACTGGGATCCAAACTAACTGGTGTCATTTCTCAACAATCACCTAGGTTTTCTGTTAGAATGCTTTACTAGTTGGCTCTCAGCTCAGGACCTTTTCTTGAAACAATTGTAGCTTCATATTTTATCTTTTTAAATTCTAATCTAGAAATTGAATGTTTCTAGATTTCTAATCGAATTTGTACACAACTGTTGGAACTGAAGTTGCCAAAGCCTAATTTAGAAGTTCCTTATGCTCTTAAAAGATAAGGAAACTATTAGGAAGCTAAATGGAGGTGCTAGTAAATACTTAAGAAAACTATTAGCAAGGAAATACTAGTGATTACTAGCTATGTAGCACGGACACGGATCCGACACGGCCATCTGACACGCCGACACGAGGCAAACCCTAAAAAATACATAGGATACATGTGTTCGACACGTGTGTCCGACACGGACACGACACGACACGGCTTCATGTTATGCGTGTCCGTGCTTCATAGATTACTAGTGCCGATAACGATATACCAATTTAATAAATACTTAAGAAAACTATTAAGATTTACTGAAAAGAACCATCCCAATTTTTTAATGATATTAGCAAGGAAATTTATTTGTTTCGCCCACACCACTACTAGTAAATATAGCTGAGGTCTTGTACTGAGATGGATCATTTGTGTGTATTTTATTCTGTGATGGAAAAGCTACGTGGAACACTCTTTCATTCCTTAAAAGTTAAAATCAACATATATCAAATTCCTTTCATTATTAGCGGATGGAAGGACATATGCATGTGAAAGCAAATGGTCATTGGTGAAGTCATGCTGGAACATGCAGAGGATTAAATTAATATTCTTGTGAATATATTAGATTTTTGGGTAAAGAGGATAAAATTAATATTTTCTTGGTAAAAAGAGAAGAAGATGAATGGTTTATAGGAAATTAAAAGACAGCATAGGGATTTCCAAGATGTGGAGGGTAGTAGATTAAGATGATATGGTAAAAAAAAGAATTATTATTATTAAATGTTAGAGCCTTTAGAATTTGCCAACTGGCAAAAGTATACAACCAGGTTTTTGCTAGAATGTAGCATTTGATCTATGTAGTATTTGTCTATCATTCCTTAGTCGATGACTATGGACCATTTTAAAAATACCAGTTTGTTCTTTTTTTGGTGGAGAACAAATATGTCAAAGGAAATACAACGTTCTTAACAATTGATGTACTTTTGTATGTTTAACTCCAATTTCTGCAGCTTTTGTTGCTTCAGAAAACAATTACTAGTTGGAAAAATAATTTTGCAATATATCTTAGTTTTCATAGTATTTAGAAACTTTATCAGTGGCTTATTACTAAGAAGTACCAAAAATCAATGCCATGGTATTCTGAATACTTTCTAACAGTCACTTCTTTGCAGGAAATGATTAGCTTCATATGCTTATGTGAGCCAGGGCAGATACCTAAGCTCGATCTCAAAATAGCCAACATAATATCCTCTGATTTTGTTGCATCTCAGTCATTAGACCCTCATGATCGTGAAGAAATATCGAGTTTGTTTTTAGAGGTTAGATATGGTTTCCTGCATATTTTCCTTACATTTTCTTTATTTAGCAAAGGAATGTAGCTCCTACGGTTGAAAATTTTACTTCGGAGTCACTATTTGGATCTTCTGGTAAAAGAAATTTTCCTTTGTTTCTATGAAGAAAATCTGAAAGCAAGTTTTGCGTACATTTTTTTTTCTTTTTAATTTTACTTATTATTTGTCTTTGTTCAAGTATATTATTTGTGGTTATAGCCTATTTGTGAAAAACTAACAATAGGTTAGGATGTTTTATAGTTCTCATTTACATCTGATTCTTGGAGTATGTTTATTCCCATTCATTTATATTACAAATCATTGGAAGTCTATTTAAAGGTGTTGGTATTAGCACACTAGTATTAGTATTGGGTTATAGAATTTAGACTCATTAACCTATTATTCATGTGTTATGTACTCTTATTTATAGTCCCATGCAGATAAATAATAACTAAGTGAATCTGATTTACCATCTCTAACATGGTATCAGAGCAAGCACCCTCCAAACCTTAACCCTAGTTTCCATTCCACAAAAAAAGGACCCGATCGAATTGGTCGATCGAATAGCTTCGATCGGTCGATCCGATTGATCAGCTGAAGACGCCCATATCCGACGAAGTCCCGCCGCCGACGTCGCCTTCATCTTCATCTTTCTAACCCTAGTTCGCCGTCGCCGTCATAACCCCAGACTACCGCCGCCTTCTAATCCTAGTTCACTCGCCAACGCCGCCTTCTTCGCCTCCCTCAGTGCTCGCTGCCGCTGCCCTCGTCTTCATCTACACTCGCCATCGCTGCCATCGTCTTCCTCTAAGCTCGTCGCCGCCTTCATCTTCATCCTTTAACCTCTATGACTCCATCTTCACCCGTTGCTGCCTTCCCATCCCACCGCCACCTTCTCCTTCAGTTCGATCTGATCTGAACAGTAACAAAAAAAGGAAGACAAAGAAGAAATTGGGACCCTGGCCTGCTCACAACTCTGCCTATGTGTTGATTTCTGATGGTTCTACTTTGATTAAGATTCTTCTGCTTCGCTACTACTCTACTATCCTGATTGGTAACGATGTCTGACATCTCTTCTGCTGTCACTACTACTACTACTACTGAGATTTCTGCACCCAAAGTTTACTTGGGAACCACCGTGAAGTTAAATGGCACCATCTCCTTTGGGCACAGACCTTCCGCATCTTCAATGACGCTCAGAATAAATTGGCTCATCTTCTGTTCCCACCTCCTGCTTCTGCAGATCCTATGTATCATGCATGGCTTTTTGCTGACTGTTGTGTGATGACTTGACTTTTTAACAGCATAGAAGCGCAGATCAGTAGCAGTGTCATGTTCTTGACCATTGCTAAGGAGATGTGGAATAATTTAAAAGTTATGTACGATAATGAGAAGAATGCATCCTGTGTGTTTGAGCTCTATAAACGATTTTTTTTCACTTCAACAGGGCAATCAGTCAGCTCCTGAGTGTTTTGGTGAGCTGAAAGGTTTGATCGATGAATTATAAATGTATCGGCCTGTCGTTACGGATGCACCGACGCTATTAGGATATCATAAGGACCTAGTAGTGTCCAAGTTTTTGTCCGGTTCGCACTTTACAATCTTAGGTGCGGAGCCAGATATTAGGAGATACTATTCCTTTTTTGACTACTACATTCTCCAGAGTTATGCAGGTATCTACTGGAGTTACTACTACACCACCCACACCATCTCCTCCATCATTTGATCAGTCTGCTATGTTCTCCGGATGTGGCAGAGGTCATGATCATGGTCGGGGACGTGGTCGCGACACAGGGAGAGGACGAGACTCTTTTGGTGGGAGACAGATTGACTCAGATAGGAGTCCGTGTCAGTGCGAACATTGTGGAAGGACTAATTATATATCTGAGAAGTGCTGGAAAAAGTTTAGTCGTCCTACCTGGGCCCAGATGGATGATATTACTTCTATCTCTGTTGTTTCTCCTGCGAGTACTCCAGCTCCTTTCATAGCTCAGATTTCTCAGGCTGAGTATGATCGGCCGCGTCAACTCGAGCCCTCTCAGAATAGTCATTCTGCTACTCATGCATCCTCTTCAGGTATGGATGCTTACATTGTATTTTCTCACAGACCATGAGTATTCGATTCGGTGCCTCATCTCATATGACACGTATAAATGATCACTTTATATCTGTAATTCTTTCTGATAAGTTTCTATCTGTCCGTATTGCTGATGGTACATACTCCAGTTCTTGGTGATGAAGTAGTCCATGCTACTTCATCGTTGACACTTACTGATGTTCTATATGTTCCTAAGTTTCCTGTTAGTTTACTGTCTATCAGTAAGTTTATCAAACATAATAACTGTAAAGTAATATTCTTTTCTTCTTATTGTGTTTTTTAGGACCTAGCAACTAGAATGAAGATTTTTCAGGGCATGAGAGAGGAAACATGTACTATTTGGACGACAATGCGTCCGCTACTGATTTTGCTACAAATAAGTCTGATCATTCTTTACGGTGGCATTGACGCCTTGGTCATCCCTTGTTATCGAAGCTTCGGTCTGTCATTTCTATCCAGTCTTCTGTTTCTTATTTAGGTTGTGAGTTTTGTGAACTATGTAAGCACCATCGTACTATTTATCAGAGTCGTGTTGATAAATGCAGCAATTCTGCGTTTGAGTTAGTCCATTCTGATGTTTGGGGTCCTTGTCGTATACCTTCTGTGAAAGGTTTTAGATATTTTATTCTTTGTTGATGACTTCTCTCGCATGACTTGGTTTTATCTGTTAAAAGAGGTCTGAGGTTTTAACTGTTATTGAAATGTTTTACACTGAAATAAAGAATTAATTTTCTACTTCTATTCGTATTCTTCGTACCAATAATGCTTTGGAATACATGAAAAATAATGTCTCATTTTTGTGCAAATATTGGTATTCTTCATCAGACTTTATGCTCTCACATTTCACAACAAAATGGAGTTGCTATGAGGAAACATGCATATTTTAGATGTTGCTAAAGCTCTGATGATACATATGAATGTTCCTAAGTATTTGTGATTTTATATTGTTCTCAGTGCATGTTTCTTGATCAATAGGATGTCCTCTTCTATTCTTAATGGTAAAATACTGTTCACCTGCATTTATCCTGAGAAACATATTTTTCCTGTGGTTCGTCGTGCCTTTGGTTGTACTTGTTTTGTACAGGATTTGTCTCCATGACTGGATAAACTGTCTTTACGGTCTATTAAGTGTGTTTTTGTGGGGTATTCGCGTACTCAAAAAGGTTATCAGTGTTATAATCTATCTACCAAGAGGTATTTTGTGTCCGCTGATGTTATCTTTTTTGAGTCTGTTCCAAACTTTTCTTCGGCTGGTTCATCTCCAACTATCAATCCATGTGTTTCTTTACCATCTATTGCTCCTATTACTATTCCATTGTTTGCTTTAGTTTTTCTACTGGTGTATCTTCTCTAGGATTGTAGGATGACTTTATTTTGCTACCTGCATCACCGTCATTACTGACGTATTCTCGTCGTACAAAAGTTCTTGTCCCTCTCTCTGTTCTAGCAGTCATCTCCAGTTATCGGTCTGCCTCCTCCTACTAAAGCTTCTATTGCTTCTGATCTGGATATTCTTATTGCTCATCGGAAAGATAAACGGTCTTGTACTAATCATTCTATATCTGATTTTGTTTCCTATGACCGTCTTACTCCATCTTCCCATCAGTTTGTTTTGTCATTGTCCTTTATATCTATACCAGGTCGTATGAGGAGACCGTGTTAGTTCCCGCTTGGAAACATGTCATGGATTAGGAGATGGATGCACTTGTTTCTAGAGGGACTTAGGATCTTGTTCCTTTTCAACAGGCGCTACTGTGGTTGGCTATTGGTGAGTATATACCTTAAAATATCGCACAGATGATTCCGTTGATTGCTATAAAGCTCGTCTTGTTGCTAAGGGTTATACTCAAACTTATGGACTGAACCTTGTTTCAGCTGGATATTAAGAATGCTTTTCTATATGATGACTTACAGTAGAAGGTCTATATAGAGCAACCTCTGGGATATGTTGCTCAGGAGGAGAATACTGTCTGTAGGCTTAAAAAGACGATTTATGATCTCAAACAAAGTCCAATGACATTGTTTGAGAAATTTAGTACTATTGTAGGCGTTGAAAATTGCCTATAGGTCTCCACGAACAGCTCGAAGCTAAGAGAAGATGATGAACGTTACTAACCGAGTCACATGAGCTTGATTGACTTCGATCGACGAACTATGTGAAGCGATGGAGCTTCGGAATAACGAGGATGCGAACTGATCGGGAGCACCGCGTCGCTTACAAAAAAGCGAAACGTTGCTCATATCCCAGTTTACTCCACAATGATCCAATCATTGAAGCTTATAGATCTCCTCGTCGGCTTTCCAACACTTTGAATCACTCAAATCCGAGTTCGGATGAAGAAGTTACGGAGGAAATGGACAAGCGTGCAAAACGGACTGTCTCAGCCTAAGCTAAGACACCCCGAAGTGTCTCGGCCCAACCGAAGCACCCTAAGGTGTCTCGACACGGTGGGAGACACCCTAAGGTGTCTCGGCCAAGGTCGAGACACCCAAGGGTGTCTCCATTTAGGTAGAGACACCCAAGGGTGTTTCGGCCCGAGCCGAGACACCCAAGAGTGTCTCCATTCTCGTTGAGACACCCATGGGTGTCCGCAGTCCTAAAAAGTTATTTTTTCCGTTATGCAGTTTTAACCGTTTGGATTCTCTGGAGCCTATAAATACAGTCCTAGGGCCCTCATTTTTTCTGATCTGGATTTTTAAAAAGTTAGTGAAGCCCTGCCGGATTGAAGATTAAAAGTGCACGAACTTCAAAGAGGAGGAGATATCGGATCGAGTTCATCGGCATAAAGAAGAGGAGCTTGTCAGATCTGCAGTTCCTCAGGTTCGTTCCTTAAGATTATCCCGTTGCGATAATCTTAAGAAGAGCAATTATCTCGCCGTTGCCGAGATAAGCGCTACGGTTTCTTGATTCCTTCGCTAATCAACGAAGCTCTGCCCGATTTTTCAGTAATCAGATCTGATCGACGGTGGTTCACGGATATCAACATCCCCGTCACAGGCTAAGATCCCACGCAAGCAGCGGGCGATAAACAGCCGTTGCTATTGTTTGAAGAGAGTTGTATTTTTTTATATTATTTTCATTGTGTAAGAAAGTCTTATAAAAAGACTAATTTTACTTTGAATCTGTAATCGATAAACGTATAATAGATTCAGCAATGAAGAAATTAACTTTCACCGCAAATAAGCTGGCGATCACAGTGGGAGTCAACAGCTTCGCTGTCGAAGCTATCGTGCCGCAGCCAACGATCAAGATCCCCGTGGCTAAAGAGGTCGAGTATGAATTCGACCAGCAAAAATTTGAAGAGTACATCTCCTCCTCCATATCTTCTTGAAAACGCAGGAAAACCGCTGCCGCGAAGAATGTGACTTCAGATCCAAAAATCAAGGCTGATGATCTGAACTCGAATGCAGTGGAAGATTCCTCTCCGGTTTCCAAAGAAACCAGATCCAACGTTCGTGACAACTCCTCGAAAGTCAAGGAGTTGTCCGTTGAAAGTACACCAGTGCTGACGAAGAGGGCTCGTCAAAGGCGCCGTCAACATCTCGTGCGTAAATTTGCTAGGGCTTGGAGCCTGTTGACGGGATCTGCTATGAAGCGGATCTGAAACTCAGAAGGCGCAAAGTGTTCCAGTAACAAGCTTTGGGAATCTCCTCCCAATCACCTACTAACGAATTTGTTCGTGTCAAACGAACCCGTTCAACTCTTGAGGAGCGTATCCATAAGCGCCACGCACTGCTAGCGCAGACGAGGATCCTTGTACGGAAGACACAGGAGTTGCAGAAGGAAAAGGTGGCCAAAAATCCACCAAAACCTAAGCAAGTTTGGATGGCAAAGTTCAAATCAGCGCCCAAGGCAAAAGCATCTGAGGCTGTTCTCCGGCCTTCGTCAACTCCAAATCCCGCTCCTGTTCCCGCACCTCCGGTGAATCCTTATGATAGCGTGGATCTCTCCAAACCTAGAATCCCTCTGAAAGATCGCCTCGATTCTTTACCCGAAGATCGAGGAAAAGCGCCTGTTAAGGAACAATTGGGATCATTGAAGGAACCACGAGCAAACGTCCAGACAGGGGGTCGTACGCGACCTCCTAACAAAATGATTTCTGAAACGGCCCGCTTGGGGGTGCGTGTAGAAAATCAAGAGTCCGTTAAGGTTTCACCCTCGCAAAAGTGTGATTCCAAACGTGTGACTCCTGCAGACGCTAACAAGACGAGGTTTACTCAGAAGAAAACGCGTCAGACAGACGAACGCGTTATACCTGAGAATTCACGTAAACAGCCGATAGGTTGCTCTGACCGTAACTTTGATGAGTTGTACTATCAAGCTGGGGGTACGAATAAATCTCGAAAGAGAAGTACCCGGGAAGCGGACTCTTATTGTTCGTGTACCAAAATTATCAGGACAGTATTATCAGCGTGTAGCTGCTTTAAGACCGCTCCACATAGGGTCTCGGTATTTGAAAGGATCTCTCCCAGAACGCTCATGACCAAGCCAAGGCGTTTCTGTAGAAAAAGACCAACTGCGCAAGATGACGAACTTCCAGAAGTCACAGTTAATATGGTTGATAAGGGGAAGTCAACGCAAAGCTTCAATCCTCGTCATCTTTCGGACATATCCCAACGTATAACTCGGTTACAGTCGGGAACCGTTAGACAAAGAGACAATCAGAGGATGAATCAAGGATTATCCTCGGATGATGAAGTGTCAGATACCAACTCTGTAATACCAACTCTGCAGTCGCTTCTGACAAAACGGTATCCAGCCTAGGTCAATCCCGCGAAGTGTTGATGATTAGCACAGAAGAGGTCACCAAAATGGTTGAGGATGCCTTGGCCAAGCAAAAAAAGAACTTCAAATTTGAAATGAAAATTGTCATGATGCGAATGAGAGAAGAGCATAATCAACAAATTCGGGTCCTGTCCAATCAATTCGGTAAATCCAACCGTCGCAACCTTACGAACCAAGCAGATAACGATTCATAGGTGGATGAACGTTTCAATGCTGAGAACCCTTCCTTCGACCAGAACACTGGGGGTGGTCCCATCGAAGATAACAATACTGATAGTGGTCCCACCGAAGATGACAATACTGGGAGTGGTCCCGTTATTCCTCTCAGGAATCATCCAAGATCTGATACAGACGAGGACGAGAAAATAAAGGACATTAAGAACAAAATCAACGTGCTGATGTCTGCTCAGGGGATAAAAAGGATCGGTATTCCGTCTCCCTATCCAAGAAAATAGGATTTGATTCCGTATCCGGTAAAGTTCAACCTGATCAACTTCACACCGTTCGACGGGAAGGGCTCGCCCACTCAGCATCTGATCTACTTCAAGTCCCACTTGGGTATGATCTCCGACAATGAAGCCTTGATGGTTCGGTTATTCGTTGGCACCTTTCATGGGCCTGCCTTCGATTGGTACCGTCGTCTCAAGCCTGAAAGCGTCAACAGTTGGGAAGACCTGGAGAGCATATTCCTCACTCATTTCTTTGATGATGACGCCGAAGTGTCAATCAGGACACTCTTCGATGAGAAACAGAAGGACGGAGAGTCGGTGTATACCTTCATCAAATGATTTCGTAATAAGGCAATGAATTGCAAGGATCCCGTCACGGAGGAATTTGTCTTGCAGACTTGTCATAACTTGTTCATTAACATCTGGGACGTTATGGGAGTAGAGCCGCTCACTATCTGGAAAGAGTTGAAGGTGCGCGGAGAACAGGCCGAACGCTTCCTCAGAAGGAGGAAGGTCGAAAGAAGCCAACCGATGACTAACCCTCTGAATCCGAGTCTTATTTCCTATGATGAAGGGAAGATACCTACAACAGTTGATGTTAATCAGACGTCGTAACAACAGCCCTGAAGACAGCAGAAGACTTCGGATCCGAGGTTTCAAAAAGAGTACTCATTCAAGGACGAAGACGTTTCAGCCATCTTCGAGATCCTTCTCGAAAACAACAAGATCAAGCTGTCACCCATCACGAATCAGGAGTAAGCTGATAATACTGCGGATCCGAAGTACTGCGCGTATCATAGAAGGATCCTTCATACCACCAAGGCTTGCTTTACTTTAAAGAATAGCATCCAGATCTTGGTTAAAGCCGGCGTCATAATGCTAGGATAAGCCAAATGAGAACGGTAATACTCCGACAAGTATAAGAGTATAAACTGTTTCTCAATCCTCTGACCGGTATAAGAGGTTAAACTGCTTCCTGATACTTCAATAGGTATATGAGTCTAAACTGTTTCCTACCGTTAACGGGAAGTTCCTGAAAAATTTTATATGTAATATTCTTAAGGATAACCCGATCATGTAACCGAATGCAATGATAAACCCAGTTTCGTGAAGAAGCTGGGGGTGGATTCATGTAACGGGAAGTTCCCGGAAGAATACTATATGTAATTTTCTTTGGGATAACCTTATCATTATAAACAAAGTGATAAATACTAAACTCCCACTGTGATTTTCGAACACTCTTTTGCTGAGACGAGATTCGATCGCTTAGTTGGATCAATCTTTCCTCACAAAACTCCTATTGGTGTTTGACGACAGATCAACCTTTCCTCACAAAATCCCCCACTGATCAAGTCAATTGACGGTCGGTCCACTAAAATTTCTATCCGTCAATTTATGGTAATTTTCAAAGCTTGACGTGTTAAGTCCTGATCACTTAACATCAAAATCCTCTATCTAGTGGCTAGTACAAATCAGTATTTCTACTGTTATTTGTATTCCACTCCCTTTGCTTTCAGGTCAAACCTATAAAAGTTAGGACCAAAGTCAATTCTCCTCTCGATTCCTTCCATGAACGAGAGGTCCAGTTTCAAATTGAGCAATCAAACCTATAAAAGTTAGGATTGTCTCCAATTTCACTTAGTCAAACCTACAGATAGTTAGGACTAAGATTGAGTTATCCCTTTCAATAAATGAAAAATTTCCATCTTTTCCTTTTTCAGCCAAACCTATAAAAGTTAGGGTCGAAATCGAAAATTCCCCTCAATAAATGAGGAATTCTTTTCTTGGATCAAGCAACCAATCCTATAAAAGTTAGGGTAACTTGAATCTTTCCGATTCTCGGAGTAGAGATCCCACTCCTAGTTTCATCTTTTCGGATTCTGGGGGTGGAGATCCCACTTCTAGTTTTCTTTCCAACTGAAGATGGAATATAAAATTTTTCCTCTTCGGTGTCGGGAGATTATAAAATTTTTTCTTTCATTTTGGGTTCGTCTTTATCCTGAGAAAAGACACAATTCTCAACTCCAAAATCCGTGCTTTACACGCACGTGGAATTTTATCCCGAATCCTAAGAAGGGATAAGTCAACGCCTAATACGCGTTGCCGGTTAGTCCTTAACCATAAAAAGGACAAAAGCCCACATATTTAATATTGTGGCAGGTTATTAATAATGCCAAAATCCGTGCTTTACACGCATGGGGAATTTTTTTCCGAAGCCTAAGCAGGGATAAGTCAACGCCTAACACGTGTTGTCGGTTTAGTCTTTTACCGATTGAAGAAGATACTAGAATACCAATCTGGGGAATTTTATCCCGAAGCTTAAGTAGGGATAGGTCAAAAAGGACAAAAGCCCACATATTCGACATTGTGACATGTTATTAATAACACCAAAATCCGTGCTTCACACGCACGGGGAATTTTATCCCGAATCCTAAGTAGGGATTAGTCAACGCCTAACACGCGTTAATCGGTTTAGTCTTTCACCGGTTGAAAAAGACACCAGAATTCAAATCTGGGGAATTTTATCCCGAAACCTAAGTAAGGATAAGTCAGTGCCTAACACGCGTTGTCGGTTAGTCCTTAACCGTAAAAAAGGACAAAAGCCCACATATTCGATATTATAGCAGGCCGTTATTAATAACGCTAAAATCCGCGCCTTACACGCGTGGGAAATTTTATCTCAACTCCTAAATAGAAATAAGTCAACACCTAACATGCGTTGCTGGGTAGTCTATTCCCGTGACAAAGACAGTCTACGTATTCAATATCGTAGCATCAAGTCTAAGGGAGTTCATTCCTTTAGCACAACGTCACATGTGGAACAGACTTAAAACAATCCGCATGTAAGTCCGATTCAAACGGTAATCGGTAAGAGCACGTCAAATCCGTTGAGGGCTAAGGATTTGCTAAAAATCCTAAGTCAACGTCTGATACACGTCGCTGTTTAGTCTTTTCACAAGAGAAAGACGAAGTCTACGTATTCAATATCGTAGCACTAAAAGTGTTAACTCTTTTAGTTTAATGTCACATACGGAACGGACTTAAAACAATCTGCATGCTAGCCCAACTCAAACGGTAGTCGATAAAGACTAATCAAACCCGTTGATGACTGAGAATTTGTCAAAAATTCTATAAATGCGAGTCATTGACGCATCATTTTCATTAGTTGGTCTCGTGACTTGAGCATCCAACAACTTCAGGATAAGATCCATACATACAGATGAATCAACTTTCATAGTTGGTCCTGCAATTCCGACATTTAGGATCGTCATGCTCCAATACCTCAAGAGCTAAAACTGTGTATACTCCAACAAACGTACGAGTATAAACTGTATTAACATCGAGCGATCCAAAACCCTAGATCAACGTCGGTCAACGCGTAACCCTAGGTCAACTCCAGTCAATGCGTTACGACAAAAAAAGTCAACGCCAGGCGATCCGAAACCCTAGGTTAACACCGGTCAACGCGTAACCCTAGGTCAACGTCGATCAACGCGTTGTGACAAAAAGTTAACTTACAGCGATCAGAAACCCTAAGTCAACACGATGCGACGGAGATAGTCAGTTCTAAGTCAACTCAATGACACGAGCCAAACTAAACTCATCAGTTTTAGATTCGAGACTCCGATGACGGCCAAACGATAAACACAACGTCGGAAGAACTTCAGCTATTCGTCAAAACATCGAATAGACTGAAAATTGAAGGAGTTAAGAATTGGAGCTAACTACAGGACCTTTACGCCGACCGAAGGTTGGACCAATTATATCCAAAGTATTCTAGCCTCTTCTATAAAAGAAACGAGATTGGAACGCTTTGGAGGGGGTATCTGTAGGCGTTGAAAATTGCCTATAGGTCTCCACGAACAGCTCGAAGCTAAGAGAAGATGATGAACGTCACTATCTGAGTCACAGGAGCTTGATTGATGTCGATCGACGAACTATGTGAAGCGATAGAGCTTCGGAATAACGAGGATGCGAACTGATCGGGACCCCGCGTCGCTTACAAAAAAGCGAAACGCCGCTCATATCCCAGTTTACTCCACAATGATCCAGCCATTAAAGCTTATAGATCTCCTCCCCGGCTTTCCAACACACTTTGAATCACTCAAATCCGAGTTCAGATGAAGAAGTTACGAAGGAAATGGACAAGCGCGTAAAACGATCGGTCTCAGCCTAAGCTAAGACATCCCGAAGTGTCTCGGCCCAATGGAAACACCCCAAGGTGTCTCAGCACGGTGGGAGACACCCTAAGGTGTCTCGGCCCGAGCCGAGACACCCAAGGGTGTCTCCATTTAGGCAGAGACACCCAAGGGTGTCTCGGCCCGAGTCGAGACACCCAAGGGTGTCTCCATTCTCGTTGAGACACCCAAGGGTGTTCGCAGCCCTAAAAGGTTGTTTTTTCGCTGTTATGCAGTTTTAACCGCCTGGATTCTCTGGAGCCTATAAATACAGCCTCAGGGCCCTCATTTTTTCTGATCTGGATTTTTAAAAAGTTGGCGAAGCCCTGCCAGATTGAAGATTAAAAGTGCACGAACTTCAAAGAAGAGGAGGAGAGATCGGATCGAGTTCATCGGCATAAAGAAGAGGAGCTCGTTAGATCTGCAGTTCCCGCGGTCCGTTCCTTAAGATTATCCCGTTACGATAATCTTAAGAAGAGTAATTATTTCTCCGTTGTCGAGATAAGCGCTACGGTTTCTTGATTCCTTCGCGAATCAACGAAGTTCTGCCTGATTTTTCAGTAATTAGATCTGATCGACGGTGGTCCACGGATATTAACATCCCCGTCACAGGTCAAGATCCCACGCAAGTAGCGGGCAATAAACACCCGTTGTGTTTGTTTGAAGAGGTGAAATTTTTTATATTATTTTTATTGTGTAAGAAACTCTTATAAAGAGACTAATTTTACTTTGAATCTGTAATCGATAAACGTGTAATAGATTCAGCAATGAAGAAATCAACTTTCACCGCAAACACTACTAAACCTGGTGTTAGTTTTAAACGGTGTTATTCAGATCACTTAAGTCTTTATTCGACGTATTATATTTGGTTTGATGATTCTAGCCGTATATGTTGATGACATCCTGCTGACTGAGAGTGACCTTACTGTCTTACAGAGACTAAGGAGTATCTTTCACGTTACTTTGTGACCAAAGATATGGAAAAAACAAAATACTTTCTTGGGATTGAGATTACGTATCAAAAGCATGGTTTGCTTCTATCTCAAAGGAAATATGTATTGGATCTGTTAGAAGTAACGAGTCTTTTGGGGTGTAAGCTAGAAAACACTCTAATGGAGGTAAATGTGGATTTGTGACGTGAAAATAGTCTTCTCCTAGATGATGAAGATCGATATAGGAGATTGATTGGCAAGTTGATCTAACTTACTGTGACCAAGCCTGATTACTTTTGCAGTGGGAGTACTGAGTAGGTTTATGCATAAGCCTAGAGAGGTTTACTGGATTGCTGTTCTGAGAATTTTAGCTTCTGTTAAAATCTGCACTGGAAAAGGATTACTGTATAAGAAACATGGATATTTACACATCTCTGCTTTTTCTAAATGCTAGGTATATGGGAGACATATGAGATAGGAAGTCTACTTCTTGATTTTGTACTTTTATTAGAGGAAATCTGGTAACTTGGAAGAGCAAGAAACAAAATTTGGTATCTTGATCTTGTGCAAAGGCAGAATACAGAGCTATGGTTCACTGACAGTGAGATGATGTGGTTGTAGAAACTGTTGATAGAGCTTAGTTTTACTCAGCCTGGATCTATACCTATGTATTGTGATAACCAGTCAGCTATCTATATGGCAAAGAATCTAGTGTTTCATAAGAGAATTAAACACATTACGGTTGATTGTAATTTTGTCAGAGATGCTTGGGAAAAGAAAGTGATCTATCTCCAGTTCATTCTGTCTTCAAAACAGTTAGCTGACATTCTCACTAAAGCTACCTCAACTAATGTATTTTCCATTCTGTGTAACAAGTTGGGCATGATTGATATATATGATCCAGCTTGAGGGGGAGTGTTGGTATTAGCACACTAGTACTAGTATTGGGTTATCAGGTTTAGGCTCATTAACCTATTACCCATATGTGTTATGTACTCTTATTTGTAGACCCATGTAGATGAATAATAGCTAAGTGATCCTGATTTACCATCTCTAACAAAAGGGAATAACAACTCATTTTGGATCTTCTAGGGGGAAAAAATGTAGGCCCAGCCATCATAACTTAGTCCCTTTTTTGCCAAAATTTAACAATTGGCTTTCAAGTCAAGAAGTCTTTATATAGGAGTAGTGGCACTTTCTATGACCAGTTGTAACCAACGTTAAAGTAGGCGAGAACAATAGATAACCTTGGAACAACTTTATAAGGAGAGAGTGTAGAACTATTGGTCCCAATAAGTCCTTTATCCCAAGTTTGTTTTTATCTTGCTGCATAAATCATTTTCTTCCATTTAATTTTGTTAAGGGTCATTCGTTAAATAAAATTATGATATCTTTCCTAATTTTCGTTATAAGTTATGTTAGGTCTCTCTTTACTCCTTGATCCGAAAGACTTCAATTTTAATTTATCGTTTCTTTCATTTTTTATTTGAAATGAAAGAAAATACTTAGCATTGATTTTGAAATAAAGAAAGAGTTTAGAAGTCCTCTGTCCTCTAGTGAGGGAGGAAAGGGAAGGTGAAAGCCATATATAGGGAGGATAAATTGAAAGTGGAACAGCTTAGGGAGCGTTTGCAATTAGGGTGTTTTTGCCGTTTCTGTTTTTTTAAAAAAGAATAAAATGTGCTTGGTGAATGTGGTGTTTTTTTTGACCACACCCATTAAAAAGCCTAAAAATAAACATTTTTCTCAAAACACTAAAAATATGTTTTTAGTTCCCGTGACTTTTTTTTTTCACCAAAGTCGATCCCTTTTTCTCCCCCCAACCTTAACATCTCGTCGCCACCTCTGAGTCGTCGCTGCCGCCTCCGACTCGTCGCCGCTGCCGCCTCCACGTCGCCATCACCGTCGTTGCCACCACCTTCGAGTAGTCGCCACCTTTGATTCCGATCAAGGTATCTTCTCACATGTTTTCTTCCCCCTCTCCACACGTCTTGGATCTGCTGCTGAATCATCTTTCAAGTTTCCTCTCCTTCGATTAGCTAGTTAAAGATTGCATTCCCCCTTTTTTTGCTGATTTTAGCCTTTCTATGTTGAAAGCTTGAAAGGGGATCCAGAAGCTTGTTGTGATTGAAAATGTTAAAAGCATTAGTAGTTATCCTAGAATCAATATGAGCAACTCTGACTCAGATTCCTATTAAATTGTTTCACGTAGCACGCAAACTTTCTGACTTGTGTAACATATTTTGTAGTTGACGATTTTATCTTTCTGACTTAGCTCTTGTTCTTGCGTATGCATAAACTCCTGAATATAAAGGCAATATATTTTTTAATATTTTAATATTTTAATTTACTTAATCACATGAGTGTGCAAGTTTCTTGAGCAAGTTCACTTTTGAAATTGTGGGTAATATCAAGATGTGTTTTGAAATTGATGTATATTATATTGTAATGTTACTAAAATGCATTTTGAGCCTAATGCATATATATTATCAATGTCATTAGAACATGTTGAACAATTATTCATCATTGTTTCATGATGATGGTGGCATATTAGAATTACAAAAAATTTGAATTATATGCATTGAAAAAAGCCTGAATGGTGGTTGGCCGCCGCCGCTTGCCGGTCGGCCGACGATCGTCATCGGCGACTGGTGACGACTAGTGGCTGGTGGTGGGAAGTGGCGGGCGAGAGTAAGGTTAAGTGGTTGGGTGTGACTAGTGGTTGATTGGTATCATGTGCTATATAAATGGTCAAACTAATTTGACCAATAACTTTCAAAATGGTGTTTTCAAAACACTTATGAAAAAAAAAACACTAACATGTTATTTTTCTACAAAAACACAAGAAAATCACCTTGATTACCAAACACACTTACTAATTGAAGTTTGTTGTGTTCGACAACCACTGCTATTGTTTATTTGAAGTTAATAAAGTTTTTGTGTCGAATCCAAATGGTGTATTTGACAAATCCTTAAAACTGGGTTAGGATTGAACGTGACCTAGTTTTGGGTTTGCTACTTGATTGGCAAAACTTAGGCCAAGTCTGGCCTACTTTCTTTTTGGCAAAAAAAAGAAGGTTTAAAATTGATTCTTTTTTTGAACTTCTCCATTGTTAAAAAATAACTAGTACACCGTCAAAACTGGACCATAATCAGTCCAGGCCCGATTGTGAGGGTTTTACCAGACATATCTAGGTACTAGTGGGCTTGACCATGTAAAAGGAAAGATGATAGGGGTTGAGGTCTTAAGCATTTGAATTTTGTTGTTGCTTGAAGTATGGAATTACATTATTATTGATACTAGTGCATTGGCACGTGCGATGCACGTGTAAAAAATATTATGTTATAGGATTAGCCTTACATTTTCATATAATAGTTTGATGATGATTTAACTTATGTAATTTTATTATGGAGCTCTACATAAAAAATGTATCTTAAACTGATAGTTAGCAGTTAAATCTATCTTTAACATAATTTTGTTGAGCAGTTTCCTAATTGAGAACAATATAATTAGAGTATGTGATTAAAATGACAAAAGAAAAATGGGGATATTGCAATTTAATTATGTGTGTTACCATTTCATGATTTAGAATGTTTTAGGAATAAGAAAGCAAAAAAAAAAAAAAGAAAAAGAAAGAAAATAAATGTTTTTTTGAAAACTTACAATGTTAATTATGTGAGTTCAAATTTTATTCTCATGTCATGATTTAAAGTTTCTAGAATTAAGAAAGAAAAGAAATGAAAGGAAAAAAAATCTCTCTTGTGAAATTACAATCTTACCCTCCAAATTATTATAGAAAGGCGGAAAATGTCCACCACTCATCCAACTTTTAATACTCCCACTATGTTCATTATATAGTAGTATACATTATACCGTATGTGTTACCCCTGATTAACATCAAGTTCTCCTATTAACAACTAAAGTTCTCATGTTGCACCCTAATATAAAAGGAGAATTTTTTGAAAAACACATTTTTTAAAAAATAATTAGTAAAATTGACCATTTTGCTAAGTAATTAGCAAAATCGTTCTCTTTTTTGGTGTCATTAAGACTGGTAAAAAATAGGTCGATTTTGCAAAATATTATCTTTAATATACACGGGACTACTAGTCTCGTGTTGGAAGTGATCCATAATTAAGGTTAATTTGATTCTTATAATATAAACAAGACTACTAATCTCGTGTATATATCAGAGACTTCAGCCTTCCACTAACAAAACACACAGGACTGGTAGTCCCATGATAAAAGATTTGCCATTGAAATATAATGACTAGTAGTCCTGTGTATTTGTCAACATTATATAATGGTCCAAAGCGTGCCCTAATTCCTATCTCAGCCCCAATTCTCTCTTGACTCCCTAAACTCTCTCACTCTCTCGACTCGCTCGAGCAAAATCGACCCTAGCCCAAATCCCACCTGATCCCAACTTTTATCTCTTTATCTCTTACTTTGTTTCTCTCCCTTGACTCATCCACTCCCTCGACTCACTTGAGCAAACCCAACCTTAGCTTAGATCTCCGTCTCTCTCACTCGATCTCTCGATATTTATCACTATTTTAGCTTAGATATCCGTCTCTCTCACTCGATCTCTCGATATTTATCACTATTTACTGCTTTCGAGAGCTTTGGCGGCAACAAAAAGCGCTCACGAGTGCTATTGTTCACCGCAGTCAATGAAATCAAAGCGGTAGGCTCCGTTACCGCTGTTTACGGTGGTGGCTATACGTGAATTGTCTATAAAGATTTGAGTCACATACAAGATAACTAATTCCACAAACTATCATGTAAAGTGCTACTTCAACACCGAGAAGGGTCAATGTGAGCATGCAAGTGCTCAAAATGAAAGAAAAGCGAAGTGTTCTTGGAAGTTAAATGCAACTGATAGGAAAAAATCAAATGAGCAATTTATAATCACTAGTTGTTATGGACTTCATACATGTTGCAATCCAACTATCAATGTCGATCATAAGCTAGCAACTTCCTTCTATATCTTGAAGCTAATTATGCTCAAAGGAGAGTACTTGATCTGACTCCAGGTCAGATCATTAAATAGGTATACAATATGATGAAAATAACCATATCCAAATATAAGGCATATGATGGATGAAGAAAGAAATTGGCTAAAATCTTTGAAGATTGGGAGAAATTTTACGAATTGTTTCCGTAATATCTTAAAGAGGAAAAATCCATGTATTGAATACGAAATATTGTCTAATGAGATTGCACTGTAGGCGAGAGGTTCATGTGAGTATTTTAGGTATTTGGTCCTGCTATCAAGGGCTTTATATTTTGTCGTTCACTTTTGAGCATCGATGAAACACATTTATATCCCAAGTACAAAGGAGTGCTTCTGGTTGTGACCATTGTAGATGTAAATGGTGGGTTATTTTCTTTAGCCTTTGCAGTTGTTGAGGTAAATGACACATTGAGTTGAAAGTGGTTCTTTCAAATTTTTAATGTTTTATACTGGCTAATTCCTACTGTTCAAAGTCCTAGAACAATTACTTCTATATCCGACATGATGAAAGGAATTCCACGGGTGTTGCATGAGGGCTTTGGAGCACGACATTATTGATATTGCTTCAGGCATATTAGAGATAATTTTAAGAAAAAAATACGGAGATGTTTAATTTACAAAAACTATTGTGGCAATCGGGTGTGCAACAAACACGTTAGTGTATCAGCAGTGTTATTGAGGCGCGCGCCCCGGGCGCGCCCCGGGCGCGAGGCGCTTCAGCCTGGGCGAAATGCGCCCCGCACGCGAGGCGGGGCGCTGCACGCAGCGAGGCGCGCGCCTCGCGTGCGCCTCGCATGCGCCTCGTTCGTGCCTCGCGTGCGCCTCGCGCCCGTCTCACGTGCGCCTCGCATCTGTGTTATGCAACATACTCTTTCTTCTATTTTTTTAAAATAATTTACATAATTACATATTTATATCATGTAATATACTCTTTCTTACTAGTTGCTAATCTATTTTTATCTTTTTATGTTTAACCTATTAAAAGGAAACAATAATTAGTAATTTAGTATACTTGTTTGCTAATTGTAACTTTCTTCTCTAATTAGCATGCTAACTAGCAAATTATGAACATGTAAATATGTAATTGTTACATTTATTCTTCATCTTTTCAAGCTAAGTAGCAAATATCAATTAAGAATACTAACTAGAAAATTATGAACAATCATGTTTGTTAATTATACTTCCTAGTCTTTTTATGTGGCAATTTATAAACATATGCTCATAATTGTTAATCACTTAATTTGATGATTTAAATACATGTTTCTGATATCTTTTTTGTTACTTTAAAAATTCAGTTAGCATAATTTGATGATTTAAGTTGATATTCTCATAATTTTGGATGTAGGTAACTAATATGTTGCTTATATGTTTCTATCTTATGATGTTGGCAAATATTAGTTTGAGTTATGCGCCTCAATTAGTGAGGCGCGCGCCTCGTTGTGCGCCTTGCGCATGGTACGCGTAAGGGACCTTTGCGCCCCGCATTGCGCCTTGCGCCTCGATAACACTGTTTATCAGCACTGTAGGGACAATATTAAGTCACTGTCAGTAGAGACACAATTGGATTCAATAAAACTTGAAACCACAATACGTAGATCAATGGGCGTTAAGTAAAGATAGTGGGTTGCGCTACTTTATGATGACAACTAATTGCTCCGAGAGTTTTAATGGCGTACTTAAGGATGTCCGAGCTATGCTAATTCAAGCATTGATTGCAAGGATATTTTACCGGTTGAGCGCATTGATTGCAAGCTGGACGAATTACACCCCAAAAAATGAGAGAATTTTGCGAAAAGGATTGTGGCTATAAGATTATGTAGAATTATTCTGTTCAATGACAATGAGTAGGAGGTTAAAGATTGTGTAGGTACTTACATTGTTTATCTTTTTGACCAAGAGTGCAATTGCATTTGCAACATACCAGTGTAGCAAAAATTACCATGTGAACATATTTTAGCGTCAAGTTCCAATCAAGTCAATCATGCTAGCATGTCATATGAATGTTACTTGATATTCAACAAATCATTACCGAAATACATACGAGGAGAGTTTTTATCCTCCCGATGATAGTCTTTATTGGCCGACTTATGATGGACCACGTTTATTACCACCTCAGTACAATAGACAAGCAGGACGATCTCGATTTGTGCGCATTAGAGGTATTATTGATAAGGATGTGAAGGATTGACAGAACGAATTAAGTGTAGTTAATGCAATCAACTAGGTCATAATAGATCTTGTTGTCCATCAACAACTACTAGTCCTATGTATTTTCTAGGTTGTCTACAGAATACACGGGACTGATAGTCCCGTGTATATTCTGGACTTGATTAATCTCGTAATAGCAAATGCTAATTACATGGGACTACTCATGTATTTCGAAGGCGTTTTTTTTACTTTGAAAACTGACCTCTTTTTAGCCAGCCTTGATTACGTGGCAAAAAAGAGGTCGATTTTGCTAATTATTTAGCAAAATGGTCGATTTAGCTAATTGTTTTCAAAAGCCCTTTAAAAAGTTATCCATAATAAAATTAGGGTTTTTATGATAATAGTCCTTTAAATATTTCATATTTTGTAATTAGCAAGGTTTTAAATATCGGTTATCGGGGAAATATCAGATGACCAAAATTCATATCGGATTGCGGATATCGAGGAAATATCAGGGATATGTGGTAAATATCGGAATGCTATAATGAATGTTTGCATACATAGTATAATACATTAAAATGTAATCTCAACATATGTAATAAAATTTAAGCATACAAAATATAAATAATATATGTTTAGGATCACTAATCAACCTTCTAAAACAAACAAAAGTGCAAAGCAACGTTGCAACATTCGATTTGCTTTTTTAGGGTAAAATATCAATTGATATAATGAGGAAATCTTGATATCTTGTCCAAAAATTCCAAACACGGTATATTATCTTACAACAAGCTATATAAAAAGATATATTGGTCCACATATCGGCTAATATATCGGCTATATCGGGGATTTATCACACAAAATAGCCAAAAAACGGTAAAGGATATTTAAAGGCCATATCGGTTGCGGCAAGCCCTGTAAAAGGATATATCGGGGGATATATCGGACCATGACGGGGATATTTAAAACAATGGTAATTAGACCCTCAAATCATTGAAATCGTTATTAGGTCCCCTAATTCTCGTACATTGTTTCAAATTAATCTCTCTAATTACTACTACTATTGATTATTGAATTTGCTACCAAACCCTGTAATCCTCTTGCATTGTTTCACATTAATCTCTCTAATTGCTACTTCTACTCTCGATTGGACGGACTAATTTCAAAATAACTTAAGAGTTGGGGGACCTAATAATAATTTAAATGATTTAAGGGGTTAATTTCAAGATAGCCTAATTATTGGGGAACCTAATAGCAAATTTGATGATTTGAGGTCATAATTTCCAAATTTGAAAGATTAAGGGACTAATATAGAAAAATCCCATGAAATTATTGTACATCAATCCATTAGCATAGATTTTTCTATGTAATGTGTGAAAATTAAGTAATATTTTAGGATATAATCATCATAAAAATCTATACCAAATTTAAGTATTTAAACACAAGAGAGACATATATGGTAAAAAACCCTTTTACTAATATCTAGAATAAAAATAGAAACGTTAAAGACCGAGGACAATCTCAAGGTACAAGCATAAAGCGCCTCATCGGGAAACTATTATGAACAAAGAAGTAAGATCAAAATGGAATTGATATTAGCAAAAGAATCATAAATATTGCTAATCTAAACTTTTCATTAGATAAATCTGGATAATTAATTTATGAAGACTAAACATAATAACAAAAAATAATTGTAATGAACTCAAAACATGAGGTGAATCAAAAAAACTCAACCAAATGTATAAAAATTTGGTATCCATTCAAATTTGAAGCAAATAATTTGTGAAATTTAATTTTGCTCAATGGTTTACCTATACTCAAAAGAGATTCGAGGAAACATAATTATTGGATTAAGTGTTTTTTTTTTCTTGTTTACGAGTTATTAGCATCAATATCATAATTACAATTTAACATATTATTGCTTATGCTGTGTGATGTAAGTTTTTCGGTGAAGTTATTTTAGATATAACCAAGTTGAAAGTAAATATGTAAAAAGTTCATTGTTATTTTTATTATTTATAATTATTTTTTAAAAATAATCTTTCAGTTCTAAAAATATGATATTCCGATTAGGACAAGAGGTATTAAAAACTATGATATTGATGCAAAAAGAGGCTATGAAGTTCTGATGTCATGGACAAATCATGGTCCGTACTTGCAACCTTTGTTTTGAATGCACAGTGACGCACAATGATAGTCCAGGGCACAAGGCAGGCAGTCTACTCACTTCAGCGACATTTTTTGTATTTATAAAGATATATCAATTATGTGATGCAAAAAAGGGTGCAACATAATTGCTTAAAAGTAACGATTTATACACCATTATGAGTATATTTGGCATTTTTTTAATTAATGTCTTAGTTATAGTTGTACTATATATGTTTGCTATTTAGTTAAAGTAGTTTTGTGTGATGTTTTGTACTTCATAATTTGACAAGTTGATTTGGAAATTGCAAGAAGCAGCAATTTGTGCTTCACTTCATTGAGGAGATTGCCCTTGCTTTGCATCTTAAGCTTGTTAGGTACATTGTTCTGTGCATGTCTGCATGATGTCAAGTAGCTGTGTGCCAGTAAACTTCAACATTGTAACCTTCTAATAATTGATACAAAAGATGACTGTTTTATTATTGTGTTTATATATTTCTGACTCAAAATATCAGCAAAATAGTTTAGTCAATTGCTTGATAAATTGATTTAGAATTCACTTTGTATGAGTTCAACTTGACATTTTTCATGTGAAGCATTGACATCTAGTAGAACTTGATATCTCCTTGTCACGATAGCTTGACATGTTGTTGGAGCATTGTGGAGGGTTCTCAACATGCGTGAATATCTGTTTTCTAATTGTTTGACACGCCAAAAAAATTGACATATGAAGGGTTTGAGTTAGACTGGTTATGCAACTGATAGTGATGCATTTTGTGCGTTGAATACTCTGTTTAACATTAATGGAGCTAATCAACATCTTACGTACTTTGTTTAACACTAATGGAGCTAATCAACATCTTACGTACTTTGTTTAACACTAATGGAGCTAATCAACATCTTACGTACCAATTTCACCTTACCAGATTTAATTAAGGGTTTGATTGCTTTGTCATTCTGTGCAAGAAACTGTTTGATACTTAATTCCTGAGAAAGTATCTTTTGTAGGTGGGACCATAATCCCCAGTATAAAGGCACATGTCCTTAATTATGTTTCTTTTGAAGTGTCTTCCCAGAGTTATAGTTTTCTCATGGTCTTTTAATTTCCAACAGTTTGTAGACCTTTATGGAACTATTCATCAAGTCAGAAAGGTATGGGAGCGTCACAGGAAACTATTTCCAGATATGATGAAACCTATTGCAAAATTTCATTGCAGTCCCATTAGCACCACTCTCTCCGTCAAAGAAGTGATGGGAAACAAGCAGATACACAATCCTGTATCTTATCAAGCTTGTAGAAACGATGGTCATGATGGCTCAAGAGCGCATGTATCTGACTGTCTATCCCCTGAAGAAAACAATCACACTTCCTCTGAAGCAATGGTAACTGACAACTTGCAAGACAATATAAATGTTACCAAGAGGAGAGGGGAACTAGTGGATGTTGCTGAAGATGTGGAAAAACAATCTCTAAATGACAATAACAGGAAGGAACTGGTAGTGGTAGAAGTTGCTAAAGATATGAAAAAGCAGTCTATTAATGATAATACGGGAAGAGAACTGGCAGAAGTTGCTGAAGATACGCAAAATCAGTCTACAATAAATGATCATAAGGGAAAAAAGGAACTTGTAGAAGTTTCTCAAGACGTGGAAATGCATTCTATACCAGAAGGTTCTGAACTACGCTTGGAAGGTGCAGCTCCAATTCCTGAAGCAACCCTGGACTATTCCAAAGTTGAAAACCAAGTTCAAGGCCATCCTCCGCAGGAGCTTGGTGATGGTTTAAGACCACCTTCAATTGAAAATTTGCCTACAAAATTTCCAGATAATAAGACCGTGCAGTCCCAGCCTACAAGTTTTCTTGATAGTAAGTTTCCTCAGGAAGAAACGTCTAGAGCGGGAGAGAATGTACTTCTGGCTGGAAGCAAGAACGAAGAGGTCTCAGCAATTTGTGTTCCTGATCCTCTAGACACTAAACCTTCTACCCCTTCTGAAGTTCAGGGTAACAACAGCACTTTGCATTCAGTTTGCGACTCAACTCCTCCTGTATCTAGATCAAATCCACAGGTACAAGTTCAGCCTAATCCACAGACAACTCTGCTGGAGGCTTCACCTTGTAGTGTAGCATATTCTCAAAATCCAAGTAGTTCTGGAAACTGGCCTCAGATGTATTATGTTCAGTCTTCTCAGTCTCAACAGTGGCAAGGCCTCCCACAGTTGAATCAAACAGGAACCAACGTACAAATGACGGTGACCCAAGGCCATACATATCAACCTCAGGCTAACCAAATGTTTGGTCAGTATCAGATGGGCACTGCTCAAGTTTACCCAGTGGGTAATTTTTCATGGTCTAGCCAGAGTGGGCAGCAACAAGCCTATGCATATGTTCAACAGCAATCAGACGCTCAGCCTCAACGTCAGTTTCAAGTCAATCAGCAGTCTCTGCAGAGTAATGAACAACAGTATGGATCTATTCAGAATAGCCAGGGAATTCCCCCCCCATATCATGCAGTACTACCAGCAACAATATTATTATCTTCAGCAACAGCAACAGCTACAACAAAGTCAACAACAAGAGAATAAATCACAGCAGGAACAAAAGATTGATCAGTTGCAACAAATGAATCCATCACAGCAGCTGAATCAACAAATCTCAACTGAACAACAGCAGCGGCAGCGACAGAATCAGCAGTCTAACCAACAAACACAGCAGGACCAATTAGCGCCTTATCACCAACAGAATCAACAGGTTCAGCAAACACAACAGTATCAGCAGCTTCTATACATGCAACAGCAGCAACAACAGCAGCTTTATCTGCAGCAACAACAACAGTATTATCTGCAGCAACAACAGCTAGCTCAGCAGCAGCAGTTCCAGCAGCTATCACAACAAGAGCAGCAACTTTTGCTCCAACAGCATCAGCAGCAATTTCTTCATCATCAGCAGCAACAATTGCTTCAATTGCAGCAGCAGCAGTTTCAGCAGCTACAACAGCTACAACAGCAGTCAGTTCAGCAGCAGCAGCAGCAGACACGACAGCAGCCAAATCAGCAGCAGCAGATACAACAGCACCCAGTTCAGCAGCAGAAGCAAGTCAGTGAATCAGATCACAAAACTTTAAACAGCAGTCAGGTATATCATTGCCGTAATGGAAACGAATGAGGAAGCTGATAAGATGTATTCAGTCTTTGTTCTCTATCCTATGCCACCATGCTTGGATGTGAACTCTACTGGATCTCACCTGTATAGTAGCATATTTTGGGGTTGAGAATCCTTCCTTTCTCAATTATATCTCAAATGATCCACTTGCATGTATCGTGCCGTCTTAGTAACTCTGAAATTGATTGTAGTTACCAACAGAAGAAAGGCGGGGGGGGGGGGGGGGG
>BQKN01000780.1:0-10719 GCA_022839385.1 Asparagus kiusianus | reverse complement strand
CCCCCCCCGTTTATAGTCATTAACCTCTAACTTATAATAATTTAACCATTGACTTTAAAAGAAAAAGAACTTTATCCAGATGGCCCCGGTTGTTTATGTTTGGCATGAAACCTCTTCCCACCTCCAATCTACATTGTAATGCTCATTCCCATGATCCATCAGGCACGCTGAAACTCAGCCTGCCTGATGCGGGGTGGGCTTGGGCTGTGCCCAAAGTTCTAAATACCAGATATCAAAGAATTATTGGACAAAATTCATATCGGATTGTGGATATTAAGGAAACACCAGGGATATGTAGTAAATATTAGAGTGTCATAATGGATGATATACATATATAATATAATGTCTGAAAATGTACATAAACATACTAAATGAAATCTAAGACTACAAATTTGTAACTAATATATGTTTAGGACCACTAACCAATTGTAGAAACTTACTCAGGGTTAAAACATACTGGGATTTGCTACAAAATTTCATGGAGCTAGAATTTTTGCTAAAAATCATTAAAGGAACTTTGCAGAACTATATTGTTTAGCGATAAGCCATATAAAAGGATATATCACCCAAAAATTGCCAAAAAGCGGTAAAGGATATTGAGACCATATTGTTTTGCGGCAAGGTTTGTAAAAAGATACATCGGCCAGATATATCGACTATATCGGGGATATTTAAAACAACAGCTGTACTTGGCATGGTCACAGACCGCCCTCGTCCTCTTGCCACCCATGATGTAGACTCCAATATACTACCAAACTGGTTTCTTTCCATACATTCCAGAATAAACAAATGATTCCTTTTCTTATTGTGATGCAAATATTTTTTAATTGTTTTCCCCTGAATATGTACTTATCCATTCTATCTGAGGATGTTCAAGTGCATCACTCAGATATATGATTATCTCTAAGTTTATCTGCTTCTCTTGAACCGCTACAGAAGTCTGGAATAAGTAATTATTTTGAATTTTCAATAGACATTTTATTCAAATCTACTCTTTTTTGTAGGGGGAAGGTGATAGGTTGCAGAATGCGGCAAAGCCTGGGCCCTCCATCTCCCCTCATTCCCATTCCCCTGCAAATCGGTGACTGTATGTCAATATTTCTACATACCTGCTGGTAACCTGTTATTTGTTCCCTATAGTTCCTCCTATACCAGGTTTCTCTTATTGAATCTTATACTCTTTTCGTCTTGAGAGTAAAGCAGAAAGTGTATATTCTCAATGCGATATGTACTTCATTAGGGGTAAACACAACTTGTAAATTTACATTGCGTAACCTTTCTTGTTGGAAAAAAACCATGCAATCAAGTGAAACACTAACCTACATGTGAATGATGATTCAATCTTGTTGCTGACGCTATTAAATTTTCTTCTCCTTGTTCTTTCTTACCAATGAGTCAATTTTCAGTAGATTATGTAACAACTTACTAGTAGCACATTCGTGTTGCCCTAAAAATGGTTTATGTTCTGCCTTCATCTATGTGCTGAATAAGATTGTTCTACTTATTGGCATTTTTGGTCTTATCTTTCATATTTGTATACTGAGTCTATTTGTACACAGAGTTCGCTATAGGGATGAATGTAATGAGATCTTTCAAGAAATCTGTACTGCTTATTCTTGCCAAAGTATGAATTGGACATCACTGCTAGCTTGAGCCACAATATTTACTCCCTTCTAAATGTGACCGAGTTAGCAACCTGCGTCATTATATGTTTATGATGTTCTTTAGCACACTTTTCTTTCAGAAGCCATTTGCAATCAACCAACAGTAATGCATCCCTTGACTCTTCCTGGCCTGCTCAGATACTCTACTTGCCCTGTGGAGAAGTACTCTCTCTCCCTTTCTTTTTTCTATCTATCCAACATTCTTTTACTTTTTCGATCTTTATAAGGCTCAATTCTAGTTTTAGCACTATTTAGATAGTATGCATGTACATCATGCAACTTTAGATCCCTACATACAAAAGGTCTAATTATGATAGGGTTATTCGACATTGCACTGACCAAGTTTTGGTAAATCTGTGTTGGGTGCTTCAGTGTGGATAGATTTCGTCACTTTAAGAACTGATCATTTCAAGTATAAGTTTTGATTTTTATAACAACCATTGGTATCTGTTGTGTCGTGCATTCCTCTTATAATTGTCACTACATATAGATATATCTAGATGTTTTATGTATAAAATAGTATGTATTTATGTGTAGTATTTATGATGAAATGTACAAGTTAAATGTGTGTGTGTGTGTTTGCGCGCATGCTGGTGGGCGTGGCTTGGGAGTTGGTGTGTGCTTGTATAAGTGTGTGTCACACGTGCATGTGTGGTGTTGGTGTGGGTGGGTGCATGGGTAAGTTGTGTCATTTGTGTGTTTGTGTTGGTGCGGGCGGGTGTGTGGCTAGTCGTGTCATGTCTGTGTGCACGAGGGCGCCCCCGCACCTATGCCCTGTATATATTTGAAATATACATTGTAATTTCATTTTGAAATATAGCTTGGTCATTGAACTTTGCTTGACCTTTTAACCTCTTCTTCAAACTTTTGGTTATGTTTTAGTAGGTCTCCTTATCTTTTGAGGCAATAAGTTGCATAGTTTTTCTTGTAGTTTGTGTAAAAGTTCAATAATTCCAAGTTTCAGTTATTGGATATTTGTAGTTAAAGAAATTCTTTTCCTTTACTAGAAAAACTTTTCTGTTTCTTAGTATTTCATTATGCTTGTTGCGCGCCGTGCGGAAGCGTGCTCGACAACCAAACGAGTTGGTGAGCGATAAGAGAAGAAAACCAAAACCAAACACGAGTGCAATTCACAAAATAACGACCAAAATCACACACAAACACAGGAATTTACGTGGTTCGGCAATTACCTACATCCACGGGGAGAGGATGGGGAGATTTTACTATATGGAGGAGAAATATAACGGGTTACAACTCACAAAATCACTCAAATATAACCCTAACCAAAACTCTCAACTCCCTCACAATATCTCCCTCTCAAAGTGCTCAAAACAATGCTAATTCTTTCCCTTTCTCTCCTTAAGAAACCCTAAAAAACGTGATTTTATTTATAACAAAACACAATCCTAAATAGATTAGGATTCTAAAAACGAGTCTGCCACACCCTGGTGTGACAGACACCACACTTATGGCAAACATGGCAGATTCTGTCACACCAGTGGCAGACACCACACCAGGGTGTGGTGGAGTCTGTTTTGGGTTTTTCTTCACGTTTTTCACAATTCCTTCGTCGTTTTCACAATTTTCCACCTCGGCGAAGTGTTCCTAACACTGAACCGACACCAACATGAGCACCAATACGTCGTCTCTCCAAACTCGGCTACACCAATGTGGTTGCCTACGTACCCTCTCTCCCAAGGGATCAAGCCGCCCGTAGTTCATCCAAATGGTCGTCAACGGTCTCAACAATCACGAATGTGCAACAATTTTCGATAATGATCAAACTTGTTACTCGGAACCACCTTAGTGAGCATATCTGTCGGATTATCCTTCGTGTGGACTTTCACAATCTCCACATCGCCATCTTCAAGAACATCCCGAACGAAGTGATAACGAACGTCAATGTGCTACGTCCTCGTATGAAAAACCTGATTCTTCGTCAAATAGATAGCACTCATGTTATCACAATGAATGGTGACGGACCGCTGCGATATACCAAGTTCCTCCAAAAGTCCTCGAAGCCAAATAGCCTCCTTCACAGCCTCCGTAACCGTCATATACTCTGCCTCCGTCGTAGATAAAGCCACCGTAGACTGTAAGGTGCATCTCCAACACACCGGCACACGGATCAAAGTAAACACATATCCCGCAGTAGACCGACGCTTATCCAAATCTCCGGCATAATCCGAATCAACATAGCCAATGCATAGCTGCCCACATGTAGTGTCCCGCTCATAAACCAAACCAACATTGGGCGTACCTCGAATGTACCTCAAAATCCATCTCATTGCGTCCCAATGACCCACTCCTGGATCGTGCATGTATCTCGAAACCATGCTCACTGCCTATGACAAATCCGGCCTCGTACATACCATCGCATACATCAAGCTCCTAACCGCACTCGTATATGGAGTTTTTAACATCAACTTTCGATCTTCAACTGACTTTGGTGAAAGATCAACTGAAGGCTTCAAATGAGCTCCCAATGGTACACTAACTGGCTTCGTATCTATGCTAACATGAAATCGTTGTAGAACCTTCTTCAAATAAGCTACCTGTGTCAAACAAATTCTGCCATTCTTCTTGTCTCTGCCGATCTCCATTCCCAAAATGCGTTTGGCCTCACCCAAGTCCTTCATCTCAAACTCATTTGAAAGCTGAACTTTCAACTCATCTATAGCCGACCTGGAAGTAGAGGCAACCAACATGTCATCGACATAAAGTAACAAATAGATGTACGCACCTCCTCTCAACTTGCGAAAATACACGTAAGGATCAAACTGGCTCCGAGTGTACGAATGACCAAGAATAAAACCATCAAATCGCTTATACCATTGTCGAGGAGACTGCTTCAAACCGTATAGCGATTTTTTAACCTGCAAACTAACTTATCTTTCCCTGCAGCTCGGAATCCCAATGGCTGAGTCATATATATTTCTTCATCAAGATCATCATGAAGAAATACCGTCTTCACGTCCAACTGATCTAACTCTAATTCATACTGTGCCACCAAAGCTAGCAGAATCCGAATCGAAGAATGCTTCACCACCGGAGAGAAAACCTCATTATAGTCAATACCTTCCTCCTGTGCATAGCCCTTCACAACTGTAGGCGTATAAAACTGCCTATAGGTCCCGTGACACAGCTCGACGACGCCGATTCGACAGAATCGACCATCGGACGACGTATTCAAACACGACCGTTAGTCCGCAACGCCGAAGCCAAACGACACGCGACGAAGCGGGATAACAAGGCTACGAAGCCGACGAACCGCACGTAAACAATGGAATGGATCCACTCACGTGCGGAATCAAGCCAACGGGTTGATTCATCAACGAGTCATTCAACCAAATACAGAATCGGACGAATCGTGATCGAATCGAAATCAAGCTTCGGACTTGAACTCAGAAGTGGACTTACTGCCTAATCAGGAATCGGATCAACAAATCGAATCCGAACAAGTCAACCACACAACCGAGTCGAAGTCCAAATCAAATCGAATCACGAACAATCGAACCCGAACGACGGAACCCGAACGACGGAATCCGAACCACGAAACGAACACAAGCCCAAACCCCGGGGGACTCGGCTTTGAACCGAGCCACCCCAAGGTGGCTTGGCCCAAGCCGAGCCACCCTGAGGTGGCTCGGTGGCCGAGCCACCCAGGGGTGGCTAGGCACAGAACTGTGCAAATGCACAGTTCTGAGTGCCTATAAATAGGCCTTGTGCTCATTTGGTTCAAAGGTTGGATTTTGGGAGGAGGCGAAGCCCTGCAGGATTGAAATCTCAGATCTGATAAAGATTAAAACTTTAAGGCTTCAAGGATTTGTTCATCCGGATCTGGTGCTCAGCGATCGACAACGCCAAATAAGGCAGGAGTTCGAGAGGACCGGATCGGGAGATCTATGTTGCTATACTCCGGATCTAAGCTTGGTTCTTAGATCCCAAGATTGAGCGGTTGTTTCCTTGGTGAAACAATCCCTCCGGCTATTATCTCCCTTGGTGGAATAATACCCGTTATACTACGTAGATCTGCCCGGATCTGGATCTAGCGGTGGTCCACGGCAAATAACCCCGGCGTAGGCAAAGAACTCACCAAAGCGAGTGACCGCAAAACAGGAGCTCGCGATTCGTTCGACAAAGAAGGAAACAAGTTGTAATTTTTCTTTATTTGTATTTTGATTTTCATTGTAACCGGCTCTTATAAAAAGATCGGATCTTTGTAATTCGATAAACGATTATTAAAGTGTACAATGATATCAACAATGAAGAAAGCAACAAATTTTCCCGCGAACAATCTGGCGACCACAGTGGGAGCCACCGATCTCGCTGCCGAGATCGGAGTGTCGCAGCCGCGGATCTCGATCCCGGTCGTGGAGGAGGTCGAGTATGAATTCGACCAGCAGAAGTACGAGGAGTACGTGTCCTCGTCCGGATCTACCTCCTCCCCCAAATCCAAGAAGCTCTCCTCCAGGAGAAAAACTCGTTGGTACGAAGATGTTGAAGACACCAACGAAGATCTCGCCCCGCTGAATGCCGAAGTCGCATTGGGTGAGATCCCTCCAATTTCCAACCAGGTCGGATCTACTCTGGCCAACCCTTCTGCCGCAGGGGGCGTAGTGATTCTCTCGAAGATAGCCCGCCAAAGGCAACGGCAACGTCTTGCGAAACAATTCGCAAAGGCCATGGAATCTGTTGACGGAGTTCGCTACAAGGCGGATCTGAAGAACAGAAGAGGTAAACGGCCTCAACAACCGATGAATGGCAACTCCTCCAAGCCGCCGACGGACGAATGGATCTGCGTCAAACGGAACCGATCAACGCTGGAGGAGCGCATTCGCAAGCGCCGCGCACTATCAGCGCAGGCACAGGCTCAAATTGAAGAAGCCCGTAGAAGGCTACAGAAGGAGGGGGCAAAGAAACCGCCCCCAACCCGCCAAGTATGGAGGCCGAAATCTGAAACGACGATTCAAGTTAAGGCACAATTGTTACAGCCTTCGAAGCAGGTTCAATCTCCGGCGAGCCAACTCAAATCGCCGATGATCCCTACAATTGCTCCGGGAGATCCTGCGGAACCATCCCGAAGAAGGAGGTCAATTTTGGAACGCCTCGGTCCAATCCCCGATGAAAGAGGCAAAGCTCCAATTCAAGATCGTTTGGGCCCGATGAGAGAGCCCCGAACGACTCGACATGCTGGGGGTCGCTATCACTCTTAGCATGACAATGAGTTCAAGGCTACTGCGCGTGCCAATTTGCGCATCGAAGTCCAGAAGCTCGTCGAAGATTCACGCCCACAAAGGCGCGTTTCGAGACGCGTAACCTTTGAAAGCCCAAAGAAGGCGATTCATCCTCAGAAGGAAACGTTGTCGTCCGATAACGATGACGTTATACCTGAGAGATCGTACCAACACACGATAGGTTGCTCCGACTTTCATACGGACGAGCTGTACTATCGTGCTAGGGGTACGAACAGAGCCAGAAAGAGAAGTCCTCGTAGGCTCGAGACTCAGTACCCCTGTTCCAAACTCATTCGGGCGGTATTGTCTCAGTGTAATTGCACTAAGACGGTCCCCGAAAGGGTTTCGGTGTTCGAAAGGCTCAGCACTGAGACGCCAAAGCCAAGGCCTAGGCGTTTCCGACAAAGGAGAACGGTGGTTAAAGACGGTGAACATTCAAGGGTCACCGCTAACGTGACCAGCAAAAGGACATTGGCATGGGATGATCTCGAGTCGATTCTGAATGCATCTCGGCGTCTAACCCGTTTGCAGTCCGGAGCCATCTCACGAAGGACGTATGGCAGGGTTCAGACAAGATTACCTTCAGAAGATGAAGAGTCGGATGCTTGCTCTGCGGTTGCATCTGACAACACCGTATCCAGCGAAGGAGAACCCCACGAGTCATTCATGATAAGCGCGGAACAAGTGGCCAAGATGCTCGAAGAAGCCATGGCCAAACAACAGGAGAGTTTCAGGCTCGAGATGCAGATGGCCATGCAGACTATGAAAGAGATGCATGACCAACAACTCCAAGCACTGAGGAACCAACAAGGTGAATCAAGTCGTCGTAACCAGAACAATTTGGAAGATGAGGACACAGGTGCAAATGAAACTCATAATGCCAATGACCCTCCCATCAACACAGGGGGTGGTAATGAGGATGCCAACGAAGATATAAGTGAAAACTTGAAGATCAAAAGCCTCAAGAGCAAAATCAATACCTTGATTTCTGCTCAAGAGGTGAAGAAAACGGGCATTCCTTGTCCATACCCAAGGGAGTGGGAGTCAATTCCCTATCCGGCGAAGTTTAGCCTAATCAACTTCACGCCGTTCGATGGAAGGGGTTCCCCCACCCAGCATTTGATTTATTTCAAATCGTACCTGGGTGTTATCTCTGGCAACGAGCCTCTGATGGTGCGGTCATTCGTTGGCACTCTTCGCGGAGCCGCTTTCGATTGGTATCGCCGCCTCAAGCCAGAAAGCGTGAATAGCTGGGACGACATGGAGACAAAATTCCTCGCTAACTTCTTCGACGACGACACCGAGATATCCATCGGAACGTTGCTCGACGAGAAACAAAAGGACGGGGAGTTAGTCGAAACATTCGTCAAAAGGTTCAGGAACAAAGCGTTGAATTGCCGGGACCCGATCACCGAGGAGTTCATTCTCCAGACTTGCCACAACAACCTCGCATTGGACGTGTTGGAAGCAATAGGGACAGCACCGTCCAATACTTGGAAAGACTTGAAGGTGCGCGGTGAACAAGCCGAACGCTTCCTCCGAAGGAAGAGAGCCGAGAGGAGTCAATCGATGACAAATCCTCCGAACTCGAACTTCGCCTCCCGTGGTAATGGTAAAACACCTGCAGCAGCTGTTGATGCCAATCAAACGTCACAACAGTAGTCCCGGAGACAGCAGAAGACTTCGGATCAGAGGCCTCAAAAAGAGTACTCCTTCAAAGACGAAGATGTTCCAGCCATCTTCGAATCGCTCCTTAAAAATAACAAGATCAAGCTACCACCGATCACGAATCAGGAGGAAGCTGATAATACCACGGATCCGAAGTACTGCGCATACCACAGGAGGATCCTTCATCCTACCAAGGCCTGCTTTACTCTAAAGAATAGTATCCAGACCTTGGTTGAAGCCGGCGTCATAACGCTAGAGTAAGCCAATCAAGAACGGCGAGACTCCAGTGGGTGTACGAGTATAAACTGTATCCCTTAACTCCGACCGGTATAAGAGTATAAACTGCTTCCTGAAACTCCGACCGGTATATGAGTATAAACTGCTTCCTGACACTCCAAAAAGTATACGAGTATAAACTGCTTCTTAATACTCCAATAGGTATATGAGTCTAAACTATTTCCTTTCTTCCACGGGAAGTTCCTGGAGAGTGCCGTGCGTGATACTCTTAAGGATAACCCGATCGTGCACCCAGTTTTGTAAAAAAAGCTGGGGGTTGATAATTCATGTAACGGGAAGTTCCCGGAAGAATGTTAAATATAATATTCTTAGGGATAACCCGATCATTATGAATAAAGTGATAAACACTAAACACTCTTGAAATCACTGATGAATTGTCAGAACCCCGTTTTTGTTAAGTCTTTATCACTTAACATCAGAAACCCCCCTTTGAGTAATTTGTACGAACCAACATCTTACAGTAATTTGTACTCTTACTCTCCTTTTTCGCTTGGTCAAACCTTCCTACAGTTAGGACCAAAATCAAAATCCCCTCTCGATTCCCTCAATGAACGAGAGGTCCACTTTCAAATCGAGCGATCAAACATTCTTACAGTTAGGATCGTTTTAAACCCCCCACTTGGTCAAACCTTCCTACAGTTAGGACCACAATCAAAATCCCCTCTCGATTCTTCTAATGAACGAGAGATCCACTTTCAAATCGAGTGATCAAACCTTCCTACAGTTAGGGTCATCTCAAACTCTCGCTTGGTCAAACCTTCTTACAGTTAGGACCAGAACCACGATTCACTCTCGATAAACGAGAAATTCATCCTTAGTTCGGTAATCAAACCTTCCGACAGTTAGGGTTATCCGAATCTTTTCGATTCTCGGAGTGGAGATCCCACTCTTAGTTTCACCGTTCCGGATTCTGGGGGTGGAGATCCCACCTCGAGTCTCCTTTCCAACTGGGAATAGAATATAAAATTCTTCCTTCCCACACCAATCCTTTTTCAAGAATTTAGGATTCATCCTAGGAAGTTTATCCCGAATCCTAAGCAGGGATAAGTCTGCGCCTAACACGCGCTGCCGGTTTAGTCTTTTTCCGATTGAAAAAGACACCAGAGTTCGATTCTGGGGTATTTTATCCTGAAACCTAAGCAAGAATAAGCCTGCGCTTAACACGCACTGCCGGTTCGTTCTTAACCGTTGAAAAGAACACTCGTCCACATATTCAACATTGTGGCAGGTTGTTATTAATAACACCGAAATCCATGCCTTACGTGCATGGGGAATTTCATCCTGAATCCTAAGAAAGTATATGCCGACGCCTAACACGCGTCGCCGGTTTAGTCTTTTACCGATTGAAAAAGACACCAGGGTCTAAACCTAGGGAATTTTATCCCGAAGCCTAAGTAGGGATAAGCCAACGTCTAATACACGTTGCTGGATAGCCTATTCCCACAACAATGGCGAAGTCTACATATTCGAAGTTGTAGCACAAAGTCTAAAGGAGTTCATTCCTTTAGCACAACGTCACATGCGGAACGGATTTAAACAATCCGCATGTAAGCCCGACGCAAACGGTAGTCGGTAAGAGCATCTCAAATCCGTTTAAGGCTGGGGGTTAGCCAAAAACCCTAAAGTCAACGCCTAACACGTGTCGCTGGGTAGCCTATTCCCATAACAATGGCGAAGTCTATGTATTCGACATCATAGCACAAAGTCTAAAGGAGTTCATTCCTTTAGCACAACGTCACATGCGGAACGGATTTAGACAATCCGCATGTAAGCCCGATTCAAACGGTAATCGGTAAGAGCACGTCAAATCCGTTGAAGGCTGAGGATTTGCCAAAAATCCTAAGTCAACGTCT
>BQKN01000779.1:160609-175522 GCA_022839385.1 Asparagus kiusianus | reverse complement strand
GGGGGGGGGTATTCATTGGGATATTTGGGTTTCTCTGTGTTTTTGGGTGTGAGAAACCACTGATACATTGAATGGGAACTTCTACAATGTAGGATCTAGGCTACACTCCAACAAGCAGGACCAGGGATTTTTTAGCCCCTTCCTTTTTTTCAAAAGGGAGATGAACCAGATCTTTCTTTGGCCAATATTAAGGAAATGTTACCTGTATAAGTTCACTCTCTTTGACCAATATTAAGTGAACACACCCCATGTGGCAGTACTTGTAAGCACAAAAAAGGAAGCTGCAACATCAAAACTACCTATGCTAGTTTCATAGCCTAGAAGGAAGAAATGTAGAGAATTTTAACAGGATTTTATAGGAACTCCTCGAATGCTTCTCAAGAAGCATTTTGCGATACTGAGTGCATGAAGACCAATGACAAAAGTCATAGTAAGTTAAACACATGCAAAGATACATGTGCAGTCAACATTTCTTGGAAGTTCGCGCCATGCATTCAGACTTCCAAAAAGTGTAGCAAACATAAAAATTGCAAACTGACCTTTCTGGATATCCAGTTGAGAGCATGGGCATAGCTCACATCCATGCTGTTTGTCCTCGCAGCTTCATCTCGTAAAATTGAATAGATATCGGATATTGCATCCAATCCAGATCTTTGACGATCATCGGAGTATAGAGAAAACTTTGACATTTGCATCAACCGCAAAGCCTCATCCACATCACTCTGGCCAACTGCTGCTGAAAATCTAAGCCTTGCTAGAGCCTGCAAAGATAAAGGATGGCCATTTCTGTAATTTTACTGTATCTTTGCTTGTAATTTTTAGATGAAAAGTATCAGTACACCAAAGAAACTTAGCACAATGAGTAAAAGTGCTCCTGGAAGACAGGGTAGAACATACAATAGATATGCGAAGAATGCTAAGAAGTGTTCTGACAGTTGTATATGAGTGTGGGGCATTTGATTTAGCTTCATCCTGGCGAATGCTTGAGTATGCAGTAGCGATATACTCCTCTAGCTCCCTTGGTACAGAAGGAGATACTCTTCGTGCTGCTGAAATATACGCTCTGTGCCAATGGAAGCAAGGCAATCAAAATGAACGTAAAAAGGGTCATCATCCGAAGCAAGCCTTAGCATAATAACCAACTAAAACAATAAGAAATCCAGCCTTTCATTCAAAGACAAAACACATTCATTCGTGAGAAAGTGGAAAGAATAGTGGATATGCAGAAAATTCACACTAAAGATAACCTAGTAGATTCCCTGACAAAGGCAGTCAATACTGACAAAAATGTCTGGAATCCCTCTTGTGGTGTGATGGAGACGTGAGCAACATAAAAATGGAAAGGTAGAAAGAATGGTGTGAAGATATGATTGATACTCAATCAAATTTTCAAGTGGGAGATTGTTGAAAGAGACAGCAGCCTAATTGTTAGGCACCATCCCTTTTGTGACTTAGGCAGAGTTTGAAAATATTAAAATAAAAATAATATAAAATTAGTGTATAGTGATTTTAGCTGCCTATAAATAGAGCTGATCAGAAATAGAAATCACAACAACAAAAAAACGATGTCCATATATATAGAAGTGAGAGAATAAATAGAGAGTTTCTCCTTGTAAAGAGAGATTGTAACTCCAAAATTTTTCCTCATAGTGGATTCTTCTATCCTTGCTCGTGGATTTTACCCAAATTCATTTAGGGGGTTTCCCACGTAAATTTGTGTGTTCGCTTTATTACTTCTGCACTACTATTCGCTACGACCTTGCTCTATTGGGCACCGGGTTTGTCCCAACAGGCACAATTATCCATTTCACACGACTACTATTTCACATAAACCCTCGAGGAACCAAATAGGAAACTGAAGCTTGTCATTGAAAATAGACAACCAGTTGAAAGTAGAGAAATTTAACTACTAGTTGGTTCAAGCTTTAACAAGGAGAAGTTATTCAAATATCTCTACACCAAGAATGTGCCATATAAGGAAATGAATATCAGTATGTGCATGCATTGTCAAGCTACTCGTCAATCATACTAACCATAGGTAGTACAACTGCAGTAAGTGGACCAGAATGTGGAAGGTTCTCATAGGAACCAGTACCATCAACCTAAAAGCAGCCAACTAGTGCTGGATTTTGTTGGTTTGAATGTTATCAACTGGTTTGACTCTTCTTAAACTTTAAAGTGTATATTAACGTCAATTGCCTAGAGAAAAGAAAAGGAGAAGAGGAAAGAAATAGAAAAAGAGGGAAGAAACAGAAAATCAGCTTCAGGGGAGAAATAGAAAATCAGCTTCAGAGGGCATTCATAGTTTCTGGCTACTTTTAGCCAAATTATAGAAACAAATTCCGATATATTAATTATTTTTCTCATAAGAAGGTTGATGATCTCAAAGATGATCAGATGTTTCGCCATGGTTAATCTTAATCAATTCGTAAATTAAATGTCACAAGGGCTTCGTGTTTTTATGTATAATTTTTTAACATAAGCATCCAATTTTGACTGAAAACTTGTAATATATGTTATCAGGAAATTTGTGTAGGAATATTTCATGTGCGATGAATGATAATGCATGTGCATTAAGATATCAAAATGCATACAAATGTCAACTTTATTAAACCAGTTGACATATCTTTCATGATCGAAGAAAGATCTAGATCAACACAGCAATGTTTCTTCTATAAAACAGAAAGTCATTAACTTTATGTTTTCTTCCTACGTAATATGAGAAAAGGGCTACCTAAGAACAGACGGTTCAAGTGGTGCAAATCCAAGTGAAGGAGATTCCAGATTCTGATGCACATGGAGAACATGTCTCGCCAATTCAAGATCGCTATCCATATCTGCACGGTCCAGAATTAGCCATAGAAGGTCAAAACGTGACAGAAGGGCTGGAGGAAGGTTAATATTTTCAGCTGGAGTCCTCCTTAGATCATATCTTCCCCTGGAAATAAAAGACTTGGATTATTAAAAACTAAATCCAAGCACATACTCTAATGAAATCATATTCCGCATCAATTTGTACCAAGCAGGATTAGCAGCAGCCAGTACTGCAGTCCTTGCATTAAGAGAGGTTGTAATCCCAGCCTTTGCTATACTGACAGTTTGTTGCTCCATCACTTCATGTATTGCTGTTCGATCTGATTCTTCCATCTTATCAAATTCATCAATTGCACAAATACCCATATCAGCCAACACCTGCAATAAAGAAGAGCTTCACCAATATATAATGAAAGAAGTATTGTAGGAGTAAATGACCCACTAAACATTGCATAGAAAGCCCATGCATATTGCAGAAAAATGATGAAAAATATGATTTAAAATGAAATTAAGGTCTGTCCATTTATTTTTCTTCTTATTCAAATATTTCTAAGACATCAGTAAACCACATATAGGAGATCCTAAGAATATGATCCACGAGATATGTTCAGCAGCATTATTTTTTAAAATATTTGCAAGGATATAACATTGAGCTCTGCACTAGTTTGTTGGCTGGTACTGACATTAGCCATAAGCAAGATAAACTAGTTTTCATAAATTTGCATTGTTATATTAACATATTTTTTGCAGAATTACACTTAAAATGGAGATGCAAACATTTTAGTGCATTTATTACTAGAGATATAGATCTATGAAGGATACTCCTAGCCCTCCCACATGATCTTTATAATGTGAAAGCCAGTCTCACCAGAGCCCCTCCTTCAAGAACCATTTCACTTGTGACAGGATCTCTCTGAACAGCTGCAGTAAGACCAACTCCGCTGCTTCCTCGACCAGTGGTATACACTCCCCTCGGTGCAACATTGATTATATGTTTCAGCAGTTGACTTTTTGCAACTCCTGGATCACCCATTAAACAAATATGCAGGTCTCCTCTTATCTGCAACGTAATGGTTTCATGTAACTTAGTTCTTAGGTTTAGAGAAGATCAGAATGTACGGGATTATGAATAGAATATATATTCTTAACAAGCAAAACTTGTCTCAATATACAATGACATGAGAATATAGGAATGCGTATTTTTATCATGTCAAATCTAACATAATTTCAGGAATCACAATGAGATAATCATGGTGCGCATAGTCACAGAAAAATGATTTGAAGTAATAATTACAATGTTATTGCTTACCTTCATACCATCCGATAGTTTCCGATGTGGAGCACCCACAAGAAGTAGTAGAAGAGCCTTCTTAACGTCTTCATGTCCAAAAATTTCAGGTGCTAATGACCGTGACAACTTATTATAAATGTCACCATCCCCAGCTAAACGTTCAATTTGCTCCTGTTCATCATCTTTAAGTTCATATCTGCAAAGAAAACATATAAATCATCAACCATCGACCTAGTGTTGGGGCCAAAATATAACCATTTTCGTCAGTCCTTAATTCTCAGAGCCAAAAATATATATGAAACCTGAAATGTGATAGTTGCTGAAAGACTTAATAATTGTCAACCAATGACACTCAAAATCAGGTATTAACAGAAGCAAGTTAACTAGTCAAAAACTAAACTTCTGATAGTTTTAATTCTTAAGATTCTATTAAACTGAATATAAAGTTTAAACATAATTATTGCCAGATCAAAAATGTACATATTACATTGATTACTGACTAGCTAAGAGATTTATAGCATGCTGAAACAAAGGTAACCAGTCAGTCATTTCTAAAACATTGGATTTTGATTCTATATGTTCCATTTCGGATCACCATGTGACCTGAAATGAACAGATTAGGCATCTACGAAAGCACCCAAAGAGCTGCACAGCCTAGAAATCCAATTTTAAAACACTACTGCAATCATATCATTTCCTTCCTATAGGACACAAGAAAAAATGTTGAAGTGCATCTCCAGTCAATTTTAAATGGGTTTTAAACATAAGAGACGTCTTCCTAACAGGAAAGTGTTTCTAGTTACCTTCAAATGTAAGTTTCTTGACCAACAGTTAGTGCCATGAAAATTGTAGGTATGGCTAGAATAGTTAAGCTATGCCAATTTTTATCTCTAATAATACATGTTTCATCAGTAAAGAGTGTGAAATTCCAAAAAAAAAAATCCCATAGAGCTATTTAATGCACAGCGGGGGCTATATACAGACATCTTCTTTACAAACTGGAAGAACGAGCCTAACCATATCCCTGGCTCATGATCAACCATTTCCTCGAAATACCCTAAAAAAAGTGAAAGCCTTGTTTTCCTTTTGGATAAGTGAAAATCCTTCAACACGTTTCCTTGCTGATGTAGTGGAGGCTTGATTTGTGTTTAAAAAAATGTGGCATTGATGCATATAAAAGAGAATACCTACAGCCAAATATAAAATTTTAAATATATTATATAATTGACTCCACAATCCTCCATTATGAATATCATTAATATGCTTCCAGTTTGCTGGAAAGTTTAACGTAAAATGATTTAGATATGTGATGAGATAAACAGAGAGCGCAAAACCATTACATTTATATGGCATACTTATGTTAGGCTTAAGATGAAACAATAAATTGAAAAGGGAGCATACTCTTCATATTTTTTCTTGAAATGAGTAATGGACATGGCCTCCAAATATGTATCTGCAACCAAACCTGCTCTCATTGCTCTAAATCCAGTGTAAGGGATGGGAAGAAAAATCCCCGAGAATTCAACAATATCACCTGGTGCAACCTGATGAACCAGAAATAGGTAGAATGAGTCATACTGTAAGCAAGAAGCAAAGGGAAAAGGTAATAGTATGCCCAAGCACATATGTGCACACAAACGATATTAACAACTTAGAAGAATCTTATCAACCTTCCTGGTAAGTTCTCCTCTGAGATGAACAGTCAAAGAACGTGGAATATGACCTTTAGGGACATGTTCTGCTAACTCTTGGATCTTTGCCTGCAAGACGATCACATGAAAGAATATAGTTGTTACGACAGAAAGAACAATCAACAATGGAAATAAGAAAAATAGAAAAGTGACAAGTTATATAGAAAAAGTGGACAGTGGCGAAGCTAATAAAAGATGCATCTATCCACGAAATTTTATCCGTTCGGCATCATTGAAGGAGATGCCTCCTAGTACCAAACACAAACAATGTGTGGCTTTATCTGTATTCTATATAAGTGCTAGGTATTTCAGAGCACCAGTCTTCGTTTGGTAATATTCATCTCTGACATCAGAGGTATTCAGCTTGACGTTTATGTCGTATGGTTTCATTTATATAGCCCTTTCATGACCAAACTGCACAAGTAAATATTTGCATGCACGACTTAACTCTACTCACATATAAATTAGTACAGTGCCAGCTGGAAGAAGCAAATAAGACGACATGTTTAAGAAGTCAAAACACAAGAATATCCTTAGGCTTTTCAAAATAAAGAAAGCAGGAAAAATCAGTGGATTTTTGCCAATCTCATTTGGTTTCCAAGGATTGGCAAAAGGTCAGACAAGTGTATGGAAATTGCCTACGCATAGATACCATTTATGTGAAAGCTCATCAAAGTTTACCTCATCATTTTTTTAATTAAATAAGACATAGCACCCTCTCATCTTCCCCCTTAGCCACTTCAGACTTGCAAATATTAGTTTGCAACTTATTAACAAGAATAATGAACACAAAAGAACCAAGTTGACCCTACATAAGTGTAGATGATTTTACTGCATGTAGATAATATAATCTAAATTCTAAATTACTAAAAGATGTCCTTTGGCATACTGATATGGCCTAAATGAATAGAAAAACGTTTTGCCCAAATATTTATGTAAATAACCAGCATTCTGCATGCATTAATTTATAATCATTAGCAATAGAGGCCTGCAACTACAATACTTCAGAAATAAAGGCTGACTACTAGCTGCCAGAAAATCTGTCTATGCAAGTTTGCGCGAAATTTGTCACTAAAAAATGTCTGATAAAAAAAACATATAGCCATGCACTATACAATAAAAACAACAGTAAGAGGGTGGAGAAGCTACCTCCTGAAATTTCAAAAATTTTGAAGCTCTAAGTTGAAGAATAAGATTTCCCTTGCTCCTGTTTACATTACAGCGGACTGATGGACACTCGAACAGAGGCATAAATACACGAGCAGTCACTTCCTGATAGACATTGCAAACATGGAGTTCTTAAGTGAATAATATTTATTAATACTCACAAGAGTTTAAAGCATGCTAAGTAGAACAGACAAAAGTAGTCAGTCCATGCTTTTCTAACATGTCCTAAAACTTATCATATCAATAGTTGGCAAGATAACAAATACCTGATAGATCTCAAACCCGCAATCTTCACAAGTATAAACAGCAACTTGCATCAAGGGCTTCACATCTGAACAGCGGGTTACAATGCCAGAAATCTTCACAAGCTGGCCAATATTGGAAGCTTTAACTTGTCTTATTGTCAGTGGTGTCCCCTTAGAGAAGGCTTTAATGTACACTTCGCTGATAACCAAGATATTCCCACATTAATATCAACGCAATGCACAAACAAGAGAGCAAATTGGTGAAAAATCTAACTAAAAAATTCACCGTAATTTTAATCCGTCATTACTTACTAGAATCTCTTGATCTCGGGAGGCATCTTTTGGTGGGGATCAGAGTTGTCAGCATTGTCTGTCCCATCATCCGCTCTCTGTGTCATCAAGATGTCATGGTCCTCATCCAAAGAGAACACCTCTGTCGGCTCCGGCATGAGCTCATCCACTGCTTCAGCAAAGATGCTGATGTACCGCCTAGTGTTCTCAGTGACCCGAATCAAGAATTCTTCCTCCAAATCCTTATACTGCAACCAAATCAATGGTATTTAGTTTCCCTTGAGGGAAATATGTAATTTTTCGTTTGGTGAAACTAATAGAAGGAGAAAATGGCGTGGGGAAGATGGTATTATTCATCTCATGGAAGAGTTTACTGCCAGCTATAAAGGTTCTTGCTTGAAATCGATAAGGGAAGATTTAAGAAGCTACCATGAACTTTTCACTGGGTTTTTAGAAAAAAAAAATCCCAAACATTAAATACTTCAAGAAAATATGATGAACTTGCGTTAGGCACTCACTTCTGTTTATGGACAAGCATATACATAATTTTTGGTTCCAGTTCCACTTATTTCAACTTCTTTTACGTTTATCCATTTTTTTTAACTACCATGGACTTTAGATTTCCTGGCAGCAATTTAGAATTGATAAAGTTAATTATATTATTAGGATAGAAATAAAGAAGTTCACGGAAGCTTTAAGTTTTCTGGTAGCAATTTAGAGTAATAAAGCGTATGACATTTTTCCGTACAAAAAAATATGAAACCTCACGGAAGTTCCTTCAAATCTGTCATTCTGTCCTAAAATTTGAAAATGCGGAAAATTTTCTCAAATTATATGAATCTAGGGCAAACTTTAAGCTTCCTGGTAGCAATTTAGAATAATGAAGTTTATGGTGCATTTCTTAGAAAAAGACAAATTTTCAAGGCAATTTCTTTCAAACTTATCTCAAAAATGAGAAACTACTGAAAATGTTCTCAAAAGGGTAAATCACACTAAACCCCAAAGAAATTTCAGTATTTTTCAGTAACCCCCAATAACTTTTGCAGAAAACCCCCAATATCTTTAGGGTAAAATACACGACCCTTCCCAAAAAAAACTTTCAAAATGCCTTTTATGCTGTTTTATGGTTCTAATTTATAGGTTTTTTAAAAAAACGTAGAAACTTATTAGGGGTTTCTTGCACTTTCAAAAAGTTATTGGGGGTCTAGTGTGATGTTGAAATTTATTAGGAGTTTAGTGTAAAAATCTGAAAGTTATTGGCGGTTCACTGTAATTTACCCTTCTCAAAATACATGAATTTAGGGCAAAATCAACGCAATTTCTAATCAGAGAGGGATAAAGAATGGGGGCTTACATTGAAGAGATCATCAATCTCGATAGTAACCGAACGAAACTTCTGATTAGCCACATCTTGCTGCAGAATCGTCAAATAAGCAATTTCAGTTAGGGCTTAGACAAAATTAGGGTTCTTTTTTTTTTTTTTTGAAGAGGGGTCATAGTACCAGGATCTTGAGATACTTTGGCTCGCCGAGGGAGTCAGCGAAGTTTGTCAAGAAATCTTTAGCGAGCGCTGCAAAATAAAAAAAATTAAAGAAAAATAAACCACGATTTTGAGCGAATATAACACGAGAGAGAGTGATTGAGATAAGGAAAATGATTGGATTCTTACCTTTGTCACCGGAGAAATCGAGGTTCTTCATAACTGAGAAAGAGAGTTAGAGCGAGAGAGAGAGAGAGAGCAAGGATCTGAGAGAGATTAAGAGAATGGGGGGTTAGGGTTTTGGAGGGAAAATGGGGGAGAGAGGAAGAGATTTGGCGGGAAAGAGGAGGTGAGCTGTATGCGCGCTCTTGCCTGGATCGTAAGCTGGCTATTGGGCCCCCACTAGACAAGGCCTGCGAATTGCTTATTATTTTTAAATTAGTTGTCTTACAATTATTTCTGAGGGAAAAAATGGGAAGCCCGGTATTTAAAAAAAAAACCTTATATTTCAGAGCAGGTGTCACCTTATCAAATTAAACATTGATGACTGATATTTGATTTATATTGCGATTGAATTTATGTTTTTATTATTTAAACTGATTTTATTAAATTTATATACTGATGGTGATATTTAAAGCTGGAAACAATTTTTTTATCTTTTGGATAGAGTAACTTTATAAGATTTCTATCCCATAATTTTGTTATTATATCATATAACATAATGATTCGAACATTTTCTAAGAATCTTTGGTGTAGGTTTAATCTAATTTTGATAGGTTTAACAATATATTTAACAACACATAAAAGTTACAATTGTTCTGAAAATAACATACAAATGACTCATGAGAATTTTGTAGAGAAAATTTCTCATGTTTGCATAACCGAGTGCACTAAAATGTATATTTAAAAACTTTAGAATATTTAAATACAGCAAAATACAACTTGGGACATATATGTGTGCACAGCGGGTGAAACTATAGGGTATATATGTAATTGCAATTAAGCTTAGAATGTGATCACACTTGTCCACTTGATATATACAGAGAGAGAGAGAAAATGAATTGGCCTTTCCTCTCACAAAAGAAAATTGCTTTTTGGGGAAATTAGAATTTGTCCTTGCAGTTCTTTTTATGATATGTCTAAGACCAGAAAACTGAGATTTTGCGCTTGGAATTATTAATTCTGGAGAACCAAAGAATAAGAAATGAAAGTTGTTAAGGTGGTGTGATGTGAGGAAACGCAGCCTCCATAAATTTCCTTCTCCACTAACTTTTGTGGGATCCTTCAGAGTCAAACTTGTGCTTAGAGTCAACCCAGAAGGAACTAGGTGCGACTTGAACGAACCGTTCGTTTTTTTTTTTTTTACGTTCAGAATAAGTGCCATAAATTATTCATGTTTTCTTTATGAATACGACAATTTAGATTAGTATATAGATAATGAGATAAGGAGGTCGTAAGAAAAGAATCGCTTCCATAATTTGTTAGCGATAAAGTGATCATTGTTTGAAACCCATACATAGGCCAAAGGCCTATGATGTATATTTATAGATAGTCAATGTGAATAGGTTGAGTACCCAAGAGTCACCCTCACTTAATGAGGTGTTACACCACCATAATGGGGTGTGAATGTAGGGATAATGAGGGAGAGGCCAAAGGCCTCCCTCATCTCATAATACTCCCCCTTATCCATCCATTACCTTGGGTTTAACTTATGAACACTTCAGGGTTCGTAAAGCTAATGGGGTGGATACTTCTGGATCCAGAGTAAACTTGTTTGCCTCGTTAAAACCTTAGCTGTGGAAAACCCAGTGGGAAAAAACCATCAGTCTAAGGAAAAAGAGTACAACCCATAGGTTACTCCCCCTGAACCATACAAGCTTCAGGTTTGTAGGTCTTTCAGATGTCTCATCCCTATTCCTTTTACAAGTTTTACAAAAGTACATCTAGGCAGAGCCTTAGTGAACAAGTCAGCTAAATTATTACATGATTGGATCTGCTGTACTTTAACTTGCTCCTCCTCTTGAAGATCATGCGTCCAGAAAAACTTGGGAGATATGTGCTTCGTCTTGTCACCCTTGATGAAGCCAGAGTGAAGTTGAGCAACGCAGGCTGCATTGTCTTCAAATATAGTAGTTGGCTCAAGGTCACCAGTCTTCAGGCCGGTAGATACTAAGATGTGTTGAATGACAGAACGAAGCCAAACACATTCTTTGCTGGTTTCATGGATCGCGAGGAGTTCGGAATGGTTGGATGAGATTGCTACAGTGGTTTGCTTGACAGACCTCCAGGAGATGGCCGTACCACCGAATGTAAACACAAATCCGGTTTGTGATTTCTCGGTGTGGGGATCAGACCTGTAACCTGCATCTGAATAGCCAATTAAGGTGGGAGACCCACCCTTCGGAAAATATAATCCCAGGTCTATAGACCCTTGGAGGTAGTGCAGAATATGCTTAACTCCATTCCAGTGGCGCTTTGTGGGCGCTGCACTGTATCTGGCTAGTAGGTTAACTGAAAACGCTATATCAGGACGCGTACAGTTAGCCAGATATAATAGTGCTCCAATGACACTGAGGTAAGGTACTTCAGGACCTAGCATTTCCTCCCCCTCTTCCAGCGGACGGAAGGGGTCGTTCTTTACATCCAATGATCGAACAACCATTGGTGTACTAAGAGGATGACATTTATCCATTCGGAAATTTTTAAGTAATTTCCGTGTGTATGTGGATTGGTGTAACAGGATACCACCCTTAAGGTGTTCGATCTGTAAGCCAAGACAATACTTTGTTTTGCCTAGGTCTTTCATTTCAAAAGTATTCTTAAGGCTTTCAGATATCCCAGCTATCTCTGCAGGAGATCCAATGAGATTTAAGTCGTCGACATAGACGGCGACTATAATGAATCTTGTTCCCGATCTTTTTATGAAGATACACGGGCAGACTTTATCATTTGTGAATCATTGCATAGCAAGGAACTCACTTAGTCTGTTATACCACATTTTCCCCGATTGCTTAAGACCATATAATGATCTTTGAAGCCTAACAGAATAGACGTCCCGAGGTCTATCTGCTATCTCTGGTGGAATTTTATATCCTTCAGGGAGTTTCATATAGATATCTTTATCTATATTGCCATATAGATATGCAGTCACAACGTCCATGAGCTGCATTTCTAGGCCTTCCAGAGATGAGAGGCTTATTAGGAATCGGAAGGTATTCCCATCCATAACCGGAGAATATGTTTTTTCATAGTCTATTCCCGGTCTTTGGGAAAAACCTTGTGCTACAAGCCGTGCTTTGTAGCGCACAACCTCGTTGTGTTCATTTCTTTTTCTGATGAAGACCCACTTATATCCCACAGGTTTTACACCTTCAGGTGTTTGGACTACTGGTCCAAAGACTTCGCGTTTCAAGAGTGAGTCCACCTCTACCCTTATTGCCTCGTTCCACTTTGGCCAATCGTCTCTGCGTTTACATTCCGCTAAAGACCGTGGTTCGATGTCATCATCGTATTCAGTGACGTGAACGACAATATCGAACGCAAAGTCGTCGTCGACGACTGTGCTTTTTCTGTCCAGTACCTCCTCAGTACGTACAAAATTTAATGATGTTTCTCCTATTTGTTCCTCTTCAAGGGAATCTAGGAGGGGAGAGGAAGCTGGTCTGAGCTCAGTATCCTATGTTGGGTTCATCTTTATTTCTCCAGGATTTTTTCTTTTACGAGGGACTTTGTCCTTCGAACCTGGTGGGCGTCCTCTTTTCAATTGAGGTACAGCCGTTTCTGCTGCCGGCGGATTGCATCCATCTTTGGGGATGTCAATCCTAGCTGGCGTGTTGACAGCAGGGACGTGTGATCTGACAATCTTCTGGTTATCAGTGAATTTATCCGGAAGTAAATGTACTGTATTCTGAAGATGAAGAATCTTCAGGATCTCATCTTCACATTGACTAGTACGCGGATCATAATGAGACAAAGTCTTGGTGTTCCAAGAAATGGTCTTAGAAGCGTCAGGCTTCCTGGACTGTGTGCCAAGTTTAGGAAATGAATCCTCGATAAATTCACAATCATCAAGACGTGTCTTAAATGCGTCACCCGTCTGGGGTTCAATGTATCTTATTATAGAGGGCGAATCAAACCCTATATAGATACCCAAACGACGTTGTGGACCCATTTTAGTCCTTTGTGGAGGAGTAATTGGGACATAAACTGCACAACCAAACACTCTCAAATGTGTGATATTTGAAGGTGCACCATAAGCAAGCTGCATTGGTGATAAAATATGGCCACCAGAGGGTCGTATTCTGATAAGCGATGCGGCATGCAATATGGCATGACCCCAAGTCTCAACAGGCAACTGTGATTGCATCAACAATGGACGAGCAATCCATTGCAATCTCTTAATTAGAGATTCTGCTAACCCGTTCTGGGTATGAACATGTGCTACAGGATGTTCAACTTCGATGCCAGTTGCTAGACAATAGTCTTGAAAGACTTGTGAAGTGAATTCTCCCGCATTATCAAGACGTAATTTCTTGATTTGATTATCGGGAAAATGAGCCCACAACTTAATAATTTGTGCCAATAGCTTTGAAAAAGCTAAGTTACGGGTGGACAAAAGGCACACGTAAGACCACTTGGTTGATGCATCTATAAGTACCATAAAGTACCTAAATGGTCCACTTGCGGGGTGAATAGGCCCACAAATATCGCCATGTATTCTCTCCAAGAAGCTAGGAGACTCTAATCCCACTTTCAGAAGGGAAGGTCTCGTGATCAGTTTACCTTGAAAACAAGATAGACATGAGTAATCACTCTTCTGAAGAATCTTCAGGTTCTTCAGGTTGTGTCCACTTGATTGCCTCATGATGCGGTGCATCGTTGTTGATCCTGGGTGACCCAGTCTGTTATGCCAAAGTTTAAATTTCGGCAAAGAATGGCACTTCTGGTGCACAATCATGTTAGCTTCCACTGATTGAATATATGTATGATAGAGACCCGACGGGAGTCCCTTGAATCGTTCTAAGATAGTTTTTGAACCATCTTTTTGACGAGTTACATACAAATACTCTTCCTCATTTATTTCATTGGTTTCTAAGTGATATCCGTTTAAACGAATATCCTTGAAACTTATAAGGTTTCTATTAGATTTCGGAGAGAATAATGCATCTTTTATTATTAGTCTCGTTTTATTTGGGAGCAATATCATTGCTTCACCAAATCCTTCTATTATATTAGATAGTCATAAAATCGTAATTACAGGATCGTCATAATCATATAAGCTATTGAATAGCTTATTTCGCGAAGGATTGTGTGCGTCGAGGCACTGTCCACAAGGCACTCACACTTCATCTATAACATGAATGCAATATTTTAATCTAAAGAAAATAACTATCTTTATTGAAAAGTAAATTGCATTACATGGAAAGTAAAGAACTAAAGATGAAAGTACTATGAGAATTTAAATGCATATAAAGATAACATGGATCTAGTCGAGAAGATCATCCATTTCGAAGTCATCAGCAGTGAACTGAGTAGACGGCTGCTTTTCCACCAGATTTGTTTCAACAGGAGACTCCAGACTCGCTAGATACAGATCTTGGAGGTGTCGCGGAGTGCGACAGTTTCTGGACCAATGTCCAGTCATGCCACATCTGTGGCATTTGTCCTCCCAAGTGTTCTTGGGAATGGACGACAGCTCAGTGGTCTTCTTCTTCCACTTCTTCTTTCCCTCACTATTGCTGCTCTGGGGAGGGTTGTTTTTCTGGGGTGGACATCTGGCCTGCCACTTAGGGGCTTTTCCCTTGTTGAATTTACCCTTATGCTTTTTCTTCTGCTTCTGGGAAGAAAACATGTGAGCTTCGGGTAGAGGAGCTGAGCCTGCAGGGCATAGGTTATGAGTGGCCAAAAGCAATTCTCTGTTTTGCTCCGCCATCA
>BQKN01000779.1:136204-150609 GCA_022839385.1 Asparagus kiusianus | reverse complement strand
TATAAACCTATGCACTATGCATGATTAAAGATATTGAGTAGATAACAATCGAATATTTTACATTCTATAAAATATTTATATTCTTGTAGATTAATATAAATATTAGGACATTTAGTTCACAGGGCTCTTCTAACCGGCACCATTAGATCACAAAAATTAGGTTAATATAAATTAAGGGACTGTAGGTTAATGGGGGATGCTGTGAAATTGATTTAAGTTAGAAGTATTTGGGGTTCTTTTTCTTGGCTTAATTGAGTTGATATTTAATTTATGATATTATATAACCTCATCCATGTGTATATGGAAGCATGAAACTCCAGGCTGCAGCCAACGAGATTACCGGGGCCACCGAGCTCCTGTGAGTAGTTTTCACAAAAAAATCCCAACCTTTTATATTTGCAAGCAAGTCCCTATGACCTATATATTCCTATAAATAAATATATTTCTAACCATGTGCATAATTTTATCTATTAATTCCAATCTATTTTTATGTGATTAATTTTAATCATGCTAATAAAAATATATTGTTATAAATAATTAACAATTATCACTAACAAAATAATTATTAATCTATTTATAACAATAATACGATATACTTGTTGAAGAAGACACTAACAAAAGAGGTTTTGAAATAAGGAGACAAATTATTATAAATAATTGACAAGTATCACTAAACAATAATTATAACCATGAAGATAAAAGGAACATATATGTTGAAGGAGATGAAGTTACTATGAAAATTGTGTAATTTTTTTGTTTATATATAGGCATGAGGTGTTGCATGTGATATGATAACAATTACAATTAGAGTTCTCTTTGTATAAAGATTGTAAATTTTACGATTTTCGGATTAGAATGGTTATAAATAGAACATGCGGTCTTATCTATCATTAAGTGCAATTAAAAATTAGAATTCGATTAGGATTAAGATTGTTCAAACTTTAAAGTTCACAAGTAATTAGGATTAGAATAAATACAAACTGAAAGCATCCCATAAACTTAAAAAGTTATGAGACTTATCCAAGAATGTACCTTTCATATGTGGGTTAATATTTAATTTATGATATTATATAATGTCATCCATGTGTATATGGAAGCATGAAACTCCAGGCCCCACCCCCATGAGATTACCGGGGCCACCAAGCTCCTATGTGCAGTTTTCGCAGAAAACCCCCAACCTTTTATATTTGCATGCAAGCCCCTATGACCTATCTATTCATATAAATAAATATATTTCTAACCATGTGCATAATTTAATCTATTAATTCCAATCTATTTTTATGTGATTAATTCTTAATCTTGCTAATAAAAGGTAAAAGAAATTAAGCAAATACAAGCTAGTAAATAATAAATATCACAATTGAATCAAATACACAATATTACTAAAGAAAAATAATGAAGACATTAATACGACATACCTGTTGAAGAAGACACGAACAAAAGAGGTTCTGAAATAAGGGGACAAATTGTTATAAATAATTGACAAATATCACTAAAGAATAATCATAATCATGAAGATAAAAGGAACATACACGTTGAAGGAGATGAAGTTTTTATAAAAATTGTGTAATTTATTTGTTTATATATAGGTATGAGGTGTTGCATGTGATAGGATAACAATTACGATTAGAGTTCTCTTTGTATAAAGATTGACTTATCCAAGACTGTAGCTTTCAGATGTGGTTCTTCAATATTACACTATAATCCCATCATAGTTTCCATCAGAAGTAATAGTAAGTATCTACAATTATTTAATCTTCCATCTACACTGTCTAATACTATCTTATCTATTTACATAGCTACTTGCTTGCGTCTTTTTTCTTTTCTTTTTTTTAAGTAGCCACGTTTTGAATCACTTATCTTAGAAATATATTTTAAAAATTACTTTCAACAGACCAATCAAGATAGTGTATAAATATATTTTATGGGTTTTATTTTCTTCTTCTTTCTCTTTTTCTTTAAGTGGCCACGTTTTGAATCACTTATTTAGAAATATATTTTAAAAATTAAAATTTGATTAGTATTAGAATAATTTAAACTTTATAGAGATATTTTTGTCTATTGAAAATTTTTTCCCGAACTTGTGCTTTTAAAGGCAGTACGATATCATACCCTCTTACGAAGGGATGCGTATAATGCAGAACCCGACATATATCTATATTTAAATAAGTTTTTTAATAATTCAATAGGTGCCAAATAACTGCTTTCACTAATTAAAAAAGAATATATTTTAGTTCCCAAAACATTATATATAATGCACGATACGCACGTACGTACATGAGACAGTAGATTCCAAAACGTTCGGACTTGATTAATCGAGAAAAATAAATAAACAAATAAAAACCACGAGAAGAGCCTCAGCGAACCAAGGAGAGAGCTACTCTGGCTGAAGATCCCTCTCTCTAAAAATTTCTCTCTCATCGCCGGCGACTCCCCGCCACCGCTACGTGGCACGCACCTCCACCCTTCCGCTGCTCCGCAGGTACTCTTGAAACCGAAACCCCCAAGAACCAATTCAACTAATATGGATCCATTATTGTTTAATTATTTACTGCACTAATTTTGCCCTAATTTATCTACTATTATTTTTTGATGAGGCGATGAATCATGAATATGGAGTAAGAGAGAAGAAAATTTCTACTGTTTTATTAGTGGGAAAAATTGCAAATTTTCTAATATTAAGGATGATTGGAGGCGAGAAAGAGCGCGCAAATTTTTTTTAGAAAATCTAAGAAGAGCTTCAAATTTTAATAATCAAATATCGAATTTTGAACTCTTGAAGCCAAAAACTCGTAGGTATATTAGAACCAATGATACTGATAGGATTCAGTTTTATTTTAATCGTTAGTACTCTGGTTTGCTCTAATTTATTTCTCAGGGCAATCTGAATAGCCTAATCGAGGGAGGTCATTCGTAAGGTTTGGATAATTACTGTTTTATTAGCAGTAAGAATGCAAAGTTTCAAAATTTTATGATTGGAGACAATAAATTAGGTGCAATTTTCCGGAAATTTTAAGAAGAGTTTCAAATGTTAAAAGTTTGAACCTCATGATGGTGATCTTACTGGAATATCCACTTGCTTTGTTGAAATTAGGAACCTGGTTATTTTAAGGAATTTTTTTGAATCTGCATGTGAATTTTTTTATGATAACATAATTTTGCTCCTAAGAGAAACAAAGTTGTTAGAACAACGTTATTCTTATGAATATATTCAATACAACTGAAGCAGCCTGAAGTTATTTTCTGCAGAAATGCCCTTCTTCGCTCTTCCATGATCTTGAATAGTACTATTAACTAAACACTAAGCTATAATAAAAAGTAGGGCAATATGAGTCCAAGCATGATTGTTGCTCAAGTGTTGGCGGGTTTATTACACTGATGCCACCATGAAGAGAGAAGTAAAATATTGAAGGACACGTGGGATACCCTGCAAGTGAAATTATATAGAGGGAAGTAATCATGTATAATATGTATTTTGTAATTCGAAAAGTTAGATATAGAATCAATATAGGAGTTAGGATGGGGAAAGGAGAAACAAGTTGGATACAAGACGTAACTGTGGATTTTAATTTGCTGACTTTGTCTTTTACAAGTTATGTGTATCTCTTGTGTTGTCTTTATGAATCACTTAATTATATTTGTTAACTATATGTCTTTTATATATGATATTTACAATGAAAAATGTATATTTGCATAAAAGGCTTCAACTGTGTCAGGCCTTGCTCTGACTAACTTCCTGTTAAAATGCAACATTACATAGAAAGAATGAGAATCATCTTATCAGTTCTTCCATGATTTTGTGGATCAGCCATTGGAAATAAATCGTGCTTTTATACTACATCTTGACACTGTAATGTCTTTTTCTTCTCTAAATTGTATCAATATTTGTATGTTACAGGTGAATATTCACAGTTATCTTGTAAATGGCTCAAGATGGTTCTGGTGCTGATTCACCACGACGAAGGTCAGGTCTTTTAAGAGATCAAGTGCAGTTGGTGAAGAGAAAGGACCGGTATGAAATTGCTCCAATTCAGGAACCCCTATCATTTGAAAAGGGCTTCTTTATAGTGATTCGGGCTTGCCAGCTGTTAGCCCAAAAGAATGAGGGAATTATTTTGGTTGGGGTTGCTGGTCCTTCTGGCGCTGGGAAGACAGTATTTACTGAAAAAGTCCTTAATTTCATGCCAAGCATTGCTGTCATATCAATGGACAACTATAACGATGCAAGTCGAATCGTTGATGGCAATTTTGATGGTATTGTTGCTTTCGCAGCTTAGCATCTTTCTTATGCTTCTGTCTTTGTTTATGGTCTTACCTGTGACAGTGACATATTAACTCTGAATTAGCTTATTGCCTATAATGTCTTTGTGATCATGTTTGATGAAAAAGAGCGATTATTGCAGCTAGATTTTTTTAGGATGTCCATTTGGTCAAGAACAAGCAGGCTATAACGTAGTTACATCAATTGACTTTTACTACAAATTATTCATTGCAATTTGAATTTCTTAACTCCAACTTTTCAATTGTAAGGTTTGTCAATGCCCTTCCTTTTGGCCTCATTTGTTCTGCAATGCCAGAGCAAGAAGAAAATGAAACAGAAAGAACGAAAACATTCTCAGAAAGTAATGGGAATTCACTAGGACTAGAATTTTCAGAAAGTAACGGAAACATTTAAGGAGATTCTGTTCTGTTGATGTGTAGCTCCCTCCCAAACCTCCCCATTTTGAAGAGCTCTTCATTCTGTACACTCGAACATCATTATGGATAGAAATAGAACATTACTTTTAAATGGTTGCCTATGAAATTTCTGGATGGAACTTTGTAGGACTTCGAATTTAATGTCTTATATTGGAGTCTGAATCACATGGAGAGCTGAACTTTTTGCTATCTTTCTGTTAAACAATGAGGTCATACCAAATGCATAAATCTTTCTTATTTTTTAATGCAAAAGAAAGAGGACTGGAGGAAAGGAAGAGGACTAGAGGAATCCAGGCATTACTTCTTAAGAAGGCTAGAAGTAGACTTTCTAACTTTATAGGTGTCCTGAATTCAATAATGCAGTGTGATTACACCATGGAAACAAGAATGTGTAACTGTACCCAATTATATGTACATATGACCTGGCACCACTTCCAACTGTTTCTGCCTAAATATATCCATGCGCATAACCATAAAAATACTCATGTAAGTGCAATTCTCTATCAAGCGGCAAGATTTCCCATCTAAAGTGCTGAAACAATATGTTGGTTGCTTAGAGATACTTTATGAAAAACTGAAGTCATGTGAGCAGCCACAGTGGAAAAAATAGACCATTGTTAAGATATGCAATTTCATCTCATAGTCTTAGACAAATCTAGATCGTGTTCAATGGCAAATTGGCAATTGTAAGACTTCAGTTATAGCTGAGAAATGGGATAATATATGCAAATGCTCTATTCTGGAGAACAGATTGAAGACAATCTCAAGTAGATGCTTTCCTTATGTTACTAGTTTTTGAAAATGAGTGCCGCTATTAGACAAAGTGTTAAAGTACCTGTGTAATGTTCCAAGTGAAACAAGGAGCTTTTTGCTATATGAAAATATATCATGGGAACTTTTACTTTGCTGTTAGTATCACTTTACTTGGAGAGTCCTGTGCAAGCTGCTACCTTTTTTTACATTAAATGCCAGTTAAAATGCAAGTTTATACTGACTGTATTTAGCGAAAACTATGATGTTTTAATTTGTTATATTGGATCTCATTCCAATAAATGTCTCTCGTTTACTGTCAGTAAAAGAGAATGGAAAATTGGGTCAAACTATTGTAATATCTAACTATCTGTAACACTTCAACAGATCCACGCCTAACAGATTATAATACGTTGCTCGAAAATATTCGTGACCTGAAGGAAGGGAAATCCGTTCAGGTTCCAGTGTATGATTTTAAGTCGAGCTCCCGTGTAGGATACAGGTAAGTATCTCCCACCACCCCACCACTTAGGTAGTGCAATTTTTTTTTTTAAATTTATGTGCGGTTGGTTCTGTTATCCTTTGAGTTACAAGGCATTCTACAATCAAGTCATAACATTTACAAGCGGTCTTGCGTTCTCTTTTTTTCTTTTTTTTGCGAACAGGACAGTTGAAGTTCCTAGCTCTCGAATTGTCATCATTGAGGGCATTTATGCGTTGAGTGAAAAGTTGCGGGCTGTACTAGACCTGCGTGTTTCCGTGACTGGCGGTGTACATTTTGATCTTGTGAAGAGGGTTTTAAGGGACATACAGCGTGCCGGTCAGGAACCAGAAGAAATCATTCATCAAATTTCTGAAACGGTTGTGTTACTGTTCATTCTACATACTAGCCATTAGTGTTTTCAGCTAAGAAATTGTTCATTCTTTTCTTTTGCATATTCAGTTATACATTAGGCTGGTACTTTTTGTTTTATTGTTTGAGAATCATGCACTTTCTTTTTCCTACTTTTGTAAATATTGAATTCATATCTTGTAATTTGATATTATAATTTGTTATATGCAGGTGTATCCTATGTACAAGGCATTTATCGAACCAGATCTGCAGACTGCGCACATAAAAATAATTAACAAATTCAACCCGTTCACTGGCTTCCAGAATCCTACATACATTCTAAAGGTTAGCCTCCGTTCAAATTTGTTAAGGCAAGGTTGAATTAGTAAAAAGGAAAAAAAACAACGTGCCTTCTACTGATAAATCGAATATTGGCTGTCTAGCACTAAGTGCTTTCTATTATTGTAGTCGCCAAGGATCTTGTCAGTGGACCAAATCAAGGCTGTTTTTCCCAGTGAGCACAAAGAGCATACAGAAGAGACTTATGATATATATCTACTGCCACCAGGTGAAGATCCTGAAGCATGCCAATCCTATCTAAGAATGAGAAACAGGGATGGGAAATATAATCTTATGTTTGAGGTTCGTCATTTGCTATTGTTGATTCAGTTGATGCTATAATTTTCTGGTTGAAAAATAGAACTAGAGGTTGGTTACTTGACTTCTGTTTTCCTAGTTTAAATGTCTTTTATTTCCTTCATGTTTTTTTTCTGTAGCATCTCTTATGTTATAATTATAAGATATATTTGTGACATTATGTGTTTCCTTCTTCTTAACTTGTAAACATGCCTTTGGTCCACAGTGATACAGTTTTTAATTATACATGACAAATGGATACAAGTTTGGGCAGTGTATTAGTATTAGTCATGTGATCTTATAAGGACATCGATCCATGACATTCAAATATGTACAGCTGAGACTAATGAGCCTATGCATTTTTATGAGAAGGACAAAAAATGTTACTCATTAATTTTCATGATATTCTATTGGTGACGAGGTTGAAAATATGAAATGTAAACTTCAAATGGGATTTAATACATTTGAAATATCTTAGTATTATCTAGTAGCCTTCAGAATGGATAATTTCTTGATGAGCGACCAACTTTGATCGGTTTATCGAAGATGATATTCGATGGAGTTGAAGTTGGCTAGATGAATCATATCTACTTTAAACTTTGGAACTCAAATTTAAAAAATGCTATTGGAGCAGATTTCTTTTCCTTATAAGTGATTTGTTTTTCTATGATATCTATATGTATACGCATATCAGCATTTGTGCTAGCATATGATAGATACCTACATGCATAAACATACGTAAAGTTTTAGAATAGCAGACCCACATCTAATATGATAAGGAAACTCCACATTTCTTTTATTGTGCTTGACATCTGAGGTAAATATTTACCTTGGGGGATTAGTAAGCAACTTTGATAACTTCACGCCTCCTTACTGTGATTTGAGATGAAGACTACGTGATGTCATTAGTTGAAAGTAAGTCTTCATAACACTTGGCAGGCTCTGTTTTTCCTGAATTTCTGACAAATCCATTACTTGAAGGACGGCTAAGTAGGTGATATTATTTTCCAAGTGTTTGGTGAGAAAATTCGAAGATAATTGAGAACAAAAATGTGTTATTCCCTCTAACTAATTTAGATAAAGAATGATTACAACATTCTCAATACAATTTCTCTCTAACAAACTTAGAAAATGAAATTACAATCTTCTCAATCGGAATACCTATTTACAAAAGAGAGAAGGGATCGACAGAGACCCTTCCTTTTGTTTAACCTGAATTCTTCACGGTAGCGATGAGATGCCTCCCTCGATGTTAGCGTCGAGTTTACTTCTCGTAGACGATCCGACGTTTCACTTCACTGAAACACGGTTTTTTCCTCTTGATTGATGATGAGGAAAACTTGCGTGGCAAGTTTGAGCAGAACTCTTGATGAGTTTAAGAACTCAGTGCGAGTTTAAACTCTATAAAAGAGTTAATCTGAACCGAAAATCGGTTTTAAGCCAAGTTCCGAAGCTCCTTGTTGCTGAAGATGCTCTCGGTTTGAAGGAAGAATGCCGATCCCTTTTAGTGATTTTTTGATCTCCCAAAAATTCAAGCTCTAAGAAGATCCAAAAGAGAGAAAGAGAGAGAGAGAGCTCCAAGAGGAACCGATTTAAGCTGTTTTTTAAGCTATTTATAGGGGATTTAGGGAGTGTAACCGCCCCCAAAAATCTCTCCTTAATGGGATGTAACCGACCCCATTTCGTGAAAAACGATTTTGAAACCGTTCAGGGGTTTAAGAGGTGTAATCGCACCCCTAAAATCGCTCTATAATGGGGTGTAACCGACCCCATTAAATGGAGATACGGTTTTGAAACCGTTCATGTTCTGCTTGAACCAATCAAACGCAGAAAACGCGGGTCCGACCCCTGCGTTCTAATGTTGCAACGCAGGGAGGACCTCTACGTTCTGATCACTGTTTTAAATATCGAACGATAATCGATATTATCGGCCGAGTTATCGGATTTGGGAGCTCTCCGCTAGGATAAATTAGATTTTTAATCGGTTATTATTTTTGTAGGTTTATCGGCGATTTATCGGCGTTATCGGCACTTATCGGCCGATAAGCAAGACTTTTTTATCGGGATTATCAGGATTATCGGCCCATTTTGACTAACATTATATTTTTTCAAGGCTATAATGCAAGTTTCGCTTTCTACAATTTGTTAGTGATTCTAAACATGATGATTTACATTTTGATATGTTTATATTTTATTAAGCATGATTAGATTATATTTTTAATTGTTATATTATATATACACATCATCTAGTATATCACTCCGATAAATACTACTTATCCCTGATATATCCCCGATTTTCGCTATCCGATAAGGATTTTGACCATCCGATAAATCCCCGATAACCGATATTTAAAACCTTGGTTCTGATGCTACAACGCAAGGAGAACCTTTGCATTTTAATATTGCAACACAGCTTTTGAGCTTTGCGTCTCATTCTGGGAACACAGAGGTGAGCTCTGCGTTTTTAGTCTGGAACACGGCCACGAGCTCTGCGTTTTGAGTGTGGAACGTGGCCACGAGCTCTGCGTTTTGAGTCTGGAACGCGGCCATGAGCTCTATGTTTTGAGTCTGGAATGCGGTCATGAGCTCTGCGTTTTGCTTCTGGGATGCAGAGGTGAGCTCTGCATCTTGATTTGAAGAGACCGTTGCAAAGATCGTCAGTTTGTAATCTTTGCATTTGGCTCTTCAAAATGTGAGAGTCGTCAGATTGTAACTCTTGTTGATGATTGTGAAAGTTGTTGAATCAGAGCTTTCATCGGTTGTTATGAAGGTCATCAGATTGTAACATTCATCAATCTACGTGAAAGTTTTCAAATTGTAGCCTTCTGGAAGCCGCCAAATTGTAACTTCTATCATCGGTGTTTGATGAGGATCAGCTATCTGTAATAATTTTTAGACAGCTTACATCAAGATGAACCGACTGATGTCTTTCGACAAAGTTAAGGCCTCAAACACTTTCCCAGCAATATTTAGTCTTCCCTGTCCATTGGACACTATAATATGGATTTAACTTTTGGTTGTTTTAAAAGAACGATTTTAGAAAGCACCATTATTATATAACCTTTTTGTACCGAACTGAAGTCAGCTTGGAGTACACCCACAAAGTGGGTTCATGCCATGGAAAGACTACTCAACTTTTCTATTCATATGTCAAGCAGACGTCAAATTTACCTTGATGCTAGGAAGGCAATTGTGCTGGAAATGTAGAAGGGAAGTGAATAGGTGGCTAATACGAGGAGTGGGGAACTTGGAGAATTCTAAAGGATAAGAATAAAAAAGTAGGAAATAGCACTATTATAAAGATAATATAGGGAATCACACAATCAAGAAGAAACTGAAGAGAACCAAATCCTCAGAAAAAAGAGAAGAAATCACACACCCTTCAATCAAATAATTCATTAATTTTCAATCAAGAAGATGTGGCTTTCTAATTCTACTAACACCGAATTCTTTTATAAAAGATTCAAAGCTCAACCAACTGACTAGCAGATAAACTCTAATAATTCAGATGCCAAGTAACGTTTAAATGTGTTGTTGTTGACCCATCAATATAGCATTCCAGGTCTATGTCATTACTGCAATTATGAACAGTCGTTGCTCTAGTGATGGTCGTCTTATATCAATTTTATATGTTATCAACAATATCAAAATGAGATGTACAGATTCTTTTTGTCATTTAAGATGTGTTTTATGTTGTCACCCGATTATGCCTGTAGTAGACTTAACTCCTATTGTTGGTACGCATGCACAGATCGAACAACATGATCTTGATTCATTTGTTAATTTCCAGGAATGGGTAACAGACAACCCCTTCATTATATCTCCACGTATTACTTTTGAAGTTAGCGTACGGCTTCTTGGTGGGTTGATGGCCTTGGGCTATAGCATTGCAGCTATTCTGAAAAGAAGCAGCCATGTTTTTTCTGATGAAAGGGTGATCGTAAAAATTGATTGGTTGGAGCAACTAAACCGACGTTATATCCAGGTAAAACTTTGTTGAAGGCTTAGACATAAGTTTGAAAGCATAGCACATAATATTGTATGTATTACATAATTAGAAATTTTGGTCATTTTGAGGTTACAGTCCATACTAATTCCCTCCATTTCTAGTTAGTATAGTAGAGATTTTTAATTGTGTATAGATTTCAAATTTATCCACAGTTTAATACCTAATTGTTCGAGTCAGCAAGTTTGCATTACCTTCTTGAGAACTGGGAATAATTAGTTTGCTGAAATATAACTTAATGACTCTTGTTTGTCTTATTTTCTGGGGTTCCTGGCGCGAATGAGAAATTGTGACTATCATTAGAAAAAGGACTGGGATTTTTTCTTCTTCTTTTGAGGTCATAGTTAATGTTTGTTTTGGTGGTAATCCCTTGTGTTACTTTTTTTGTACTCTTCTTACAAAGAACTTATTCTTGTATTCTTCTTACAAAGAACTTATTCTTTCAATCTTTGTTTCCATGTACCCGTCTTATGAATATTGTTCTTTTCATGACGGAGTCAGCAGTGAGCAATTATTTCAGTACCATACAAATTATTCAAGTTTGAGTACAACGGTATTGATTTTGATCCTAGGAACTATCCTTCAGCAAAGTGAAGTGGTTGTCATTCATTCATTGGCCTTTTATATCTGCTTCACTCTATACATTGGCAGATGGTGTCATGAGATGTATATATGTTATTGTTTCATTTTGTTCAGTATATATCACAAACTTCTTTTGATTTTGCATTTTCTAATGTCCTTTGTAACAAGACAAAGTTCAATTTTAATGCAGATACAAGGAAGAGATCGGCTGTTTGTTAAGTACATCGCAGAACAATTGGGCTTGGAAGGCTCCTACATCCCTCGTACTTATATCGAGCAAATTCAACTAGAAAAGCTTGTGAATGAAGTTATGGTATGATACTGTTAGACATCTTTTCTTATTGCTGTATTTTTAGTAGTCTCTTCTGCCAACATGTGTGATATGCAGGCTTTGCCAGATGATCTGAAGACAAAACTTAGCATTGATGAGGAAATGGTATCAAGCCCAAAAGAAGCACTTTCCCGAGCTTCTGCTGATAGAGTTGCCATGAGGAATAAGAATCTCAAGAGGTTTTGTTTGCTGATCATTTTTTATATAGAGTAGAAGCTTTTACTATAAAGCACAAGAATCTTGCGAGGTTTTATTTTCTGCTCTTTATCTTCGATAGTGTAGAAGCTTTTACTAAAAGCAAGAGTAAATTGACCTGTCTTCACTTTTAGTTATGTTCAGAATATTTTGAAAGTTCTATGTCATCCCTTGTACATATTAAATTGAAGCTGCATATATTTATTTGTTTCACAATTAAACAAATTTTTGTGTGTATGTAGATAGATATACATACATACATACATATGTGCATGCATACATACATACATTTATATATATGTATATATATAGTTTCATCTGAAGGATAAGCATCTACAATAGGACATAAGATGTTCTACTTCATGAATGTATTAGGATATAGAACTTGCAGGACATCGATAAACTTCAAAACAAGGGATTCTAGTATCCGATTGCTTCTTTCAAGGCCACCATCATCACCCACCTGCACTTAAGTTTTATCATCTGACAAGCAAACTTTCTCATCCTTTGCCAACTTCTATGAATGTTTTACAAATAGTTATATGTCAAATGCTCTGATGTGGCCATAGACCAGCCAGTTCACACAAGTAAGCCTAAAAACGGTTATACATCTGCTTATGCATGACTGTGGATGAAGAAAGCAGATCAGATCAAAATGGATTGAGTCGATCCAAATCTATCTTAGATAAAATACTTAGATTAGGGTCTTGAATCTTAAAAAAATAAACTCTTGATGTCTCCCCTCAACCTCTCATTTTACGCCTAGGGCCATTGTCCTGGAGTTCGGACCACCAATGGAGTCACCTCTGCTGAGACTTGCAAGAAGGTAAGTTGACAACTTATATTGTGATAGTCTTTTTACACTGATATTTACAAATTCATCTCCGTTATGATCTTCCATGTTCCTCTCATTCTTCCTTTGTCATCTTCTCTCTTCCTCTCCTGCATCCCTCTCTGCCTCAGAATAAAATCACCTTGAACAAAAGTAAAGTATCAATGAAAATATCTAGTCACCTGGCGTCAGGTCTGGACGCTTGCCCAAAGTCTGTCTGAACTCGTGGCTTTTCCTTAACTCCCCTCAACACCCCCCCACCCCCCCGGCCCACAAAAAAAAGTATTTGACTGTCACTGTAAAATCATACCACAAAGAATGCTTTGTAGCACACTGATGTATGATATCATCCTTATTACCTGCCTTTCCAAGTCGTTTTATATATATACATATACATATGTGTGTGTGTGCGTGTGTGTGATATCATCCTTATTACCTGCCTTTCCAAGTCGTTTAGCACGATAGCGTAATGTTTATTGTGATGTGATATGGTTGTTATTGATGATTTAATTTTTCTAAGATGAATTTTATGCATGCTCTATGAGGAGAAAGTGATTCAACCACATTTTATGGACAACCCTTGTTCGTTATCCGCCCTCTCTGTTATTATAACTTCTTTCTTTTCCAATTAAATGCATTAGATCTCTGTGTTACGGGACAGGAAATCCGTTGTCCTTGCAGCTAGAGTGTCTCGAATTTCCTTTTCATAGAAGATTTTTGCCATCAAAATGATGCTAATGTTAGCTTCATGCAGCGGTTTGTCACACTCCTACTCAACACAAGGAGACAAGAATCTAGATAAGCTGACCAGACTTACAGTTGGCACCAGAAGATACGAAGGAAGAAACCCTGACTCACCTGCAATCAACCAGGTTAATTTCATCCTTTAACTTTCTGGTATTTCCAAAAGATTATGAGTTCTTGCAATATTGTACCATCTTCTTCTAATGCTACTTGCTGTAACTTTCATTTGGGTTATATGCAGGGGGTGATTACTCAGCTTTCAGAGCAGATATCCACATTGAACGAAAGGATGGATGAGTTCACTTCCAGAATTGAAGAACTGAATTCCAAGTTTAGCATGCAGAAGCCTTCTATGAGCCATCAAAACCTCCCTAATCAAGGTGAAACGTGCAATGGCTCGGCACCCACGTCCTTATTCATGTCCAGCTTGGGCAACGGAACACTGGTACCTACTTCGTCATCCTCTACCCAACTGAGTAAAGACTCCGCATTAATAGAAGAGGTATGCTTATTTTGTTTGGGAGATTACACGCTCAATTTGCATCTGATTCTACTTGCACGTAGTATGTAAAAGGGTTAGTTGTGGATAGACCCCCTGCAGTTCTATTGTTGCAGTTAGACCCCCCTCACCCTGCGCGCGCTAAACTTTATTTCCCCCTCTTGTACCCCCAGAGAAATAGAAAATTCTTTTTGGACAGGTAGACCTCTGAGGATAAAAGTGTCAAAAAAGAATACATTTAGGGCGTCTATCTGCAACAATAGAACTGCTGGGGTCTATCCGGAATTGGGTGATAGCATA
>BQKN01000779.1:102364-128677 GCA_022839385.1 Asparagus kiusianus | reverse complement strand
GTTTGGGTATTAAATGAGTGGGCCATAAATGGGCGGGTATAAACTGTTATTGTATTTATTAGTCAATAAATGGGTCAAAAACCCTAACTTAGTATCATACTCAGGTGAACAGAACTAAATCCCACATCTTAATATCTAATGATCTGAACTCAAACCAAGGTTCTCATTCGAGGGTTAGTAGATGGTTACAAATCTTACTAAATAATTCAAAATTTAAACCTAGTAATTGAAAAAACTCAGAACCGGGGTTTCGATCAAAGAGTACCTTATCGCCGGTGAAATCGGGGGCAGCTGCCGGAGATTTGGAGATTAAACTGGGGTTAGTAGATGGTTTTAAAATGAAATGAGTGTGGCGGTGCTGACGTAGGACACACCGACGATTTGGAGATCAAAGAGTACCTTATCGCCAAAATCCTCGTCAGGGACCGTCGTGCTGATGTAGGACACGCCGGCGATGGGCGTGGCGGTGACTTCAGCGGAAGAGGTGATGCCGGGGCGGAGGTGGCGTCGGAGGCTCTGGGTTCGAGAGGCGGTTGAGGCGACGGAGGAGGAGGGATCGAGGTCGGGATCGATGCCGATGAGGAGCTCAGCTGCCCTAGTGAGAGAAAGAGAAGAGATTGCGATAACGGAAAGAAATGAGAAGGGTTCTGCTGCTCAGGGCTTCGGGTTTAGGTTTTGGGAATACGAGCAAGCAAATGGGTGAATACTGACCGCCCATTTAGCACCCATTTCATTTAGTATAGTTTGAAATGAACCCGTCCGATTAGTCCCATTTAACTAAATGAGTGAGTTTTGGACGGGTTAACTGATTGCCGGGCCGGGTGGGTAAATGTGTATGGACAAAAATTACCTTCCCCAAATCCCATGTTGCCAAGGAAAAAAAAGGAAAAGAAAAGAAAAGACTGCAATTTGAAGACTCTTTTCCTAATCTGACTTTTAATCATATTAAGAGCTGTGGTTTTCTAGACAACCATGCATACAAAAGTTGTAGGTTTCCGGTATCATGAGATTTCACTTCTGATACATGTAGGTTTCAAGATGTATCTAGACAATTGTGCATACAGAAGTGGATGATATATATGTGTGTGCATGCGCATGGGCGTGCATGAGAATGATATAATCAAAGTATTAACATTCAATAGCCAACTTCTTGGTTACAAAAGTGGATGATATCTCTGTGCGTGCACATGCACATTCGCGTGTATGAAAATGTTACAATTGAAGTATCGACATTTCAACATTCAACAACCAACTGTAGACGGTAAAAATTACCGTGGCAGACTGACGAACGAATTCGCCCACGAATCGGGACCACCCATTTGGGTGAAAGATGGATCGCAGCCGCAAGAGGGGCTCGCTGACGCGCGAGCCCCACATTTGCCCTCACGCGCCAAGTCGCGGGGACTCACCAGTAGGGTAAATTCGCCCTCATAAGCTGAATCCGCCTGCAGGGGTCCGGATCCGCCTACGTGAGTCGAGAGCTGGGTTCTCAGGGACAAGCCTCCCCTACTTCCCGCGATGTGAAGGGAAAGAGCATAGTGCTCCAAGCTCGTCAGATGGCCGCCCACAATCCGAGCGAACAGACAGGCGTCAGATCAACCTGCATGATCATAAATGCGGTTCACCTCAACCATCAGAGTCAAGAGCTGGAGCCGCCGGCATGCGACGAGCTGTCCAAGCCCACTCAGGTACGAGGCGTCCATTCTCCCGCCTCTATTGAGACATAGGGAGAGGGGAGGGGGCGCAGTACCCCAGGACCGTCAGGTGGTCACTCGGTGGCTCACAGTGTAAGTAAGCAGACAGATGCCAAAGCAGTCTGCATCCTCATAAATACAGCTTACCTCACTCATCCAAGCGAAGAGTCAGAGTCGCCGGTACTCGATGAGTTGGCCAGATCCACTCAAGTATCTGGCAGCCGCTGTCACGGATACGAGGAGGGGCTTTCCCACTCCTGTGCGACGTGATTTAACATGCGGCTCCTCGAATGACCGCTTGTGATGCAGAGGGGTAGCAGGACATTTCTGAACAATGTATGGTCACATCCCATAATTCAAGGAGCAGCCAAGCTGTCTCTCTCCCATTTTCAGAGCCTCTTTCAGCAACCGTTAAAAAGGCTCGGTCGAAGAGAAGAGGGGGGAACTCTTTGCATATCCTTGCACTGCAGCGTCATCTCCTAGCTCCGAGCCCTGATCGCCGGCGAGCCAGAAGATCCGAACTCCATCGACCCGAGCTTCTACTGAGTACTGAAGCTCTCCAGCAACCTCGGTCGAACCGTCCAAGGGAAGCAGTCTCGGCACGAGCACCGAGCGAAGCATCCTACAACTACCGAAAGTCCCCACACTAAACAAAGAGGGCATTTCCTCTGCTTCTGTTGTAATTCCGATTGATTAGTTTGTAATAAGCCATTCTTATAAATACAAACAAAATCTTCCTGTCTTCGGGAAAATCAGAAATTTACACCTACACCAACTTATTGATTACAAACTAATGCATCCAAAAAGTTTCCAACTAAAGTGTCAACCATGAAGACCATGAGAGTTAAAATAAATGTGAAATAAGCTAATATGATAAAAGAAATCAAGCATTACCCAATCGACTAAGCCCTCATGTCCTATGGGTCTTGTTGCATCTACAGGCTTGCGTCCTGTTATCATCTCAAGAAGCACGACCCCGAATGAAAACATATCAGATCTATCGGTTAATTTTCCACTGGATTTATTAATCAAATTCAAATGCACAGGAAACAAAACGAGGTAATCATACCTAAACCGGGGGGAAAGCAAAGAAATAATCTTGATGATGAGAATTAACAGTACATGAGCACGAACTGAGCAAGATCTCACGGGGGCGGAGATAAAGCTAGGGTTTTGATATAATTGAACAACGCGCTGGAGTCCAGAGCGTCAGATTTTATTCCAAAGCGCCATTATTTTCCCACTTTTCTCTCTCTTTTTTTGGATGGAGAGAGCTTTGGAGATTGAAGAGGGTTATGAAGAAGAGTGAAGGAGATGCATTTCTCCTGCAAGATGCACGATTCGGACCTGGGCCATGGGTTAAGGACACTGGCGGATGCAGGATGGGGGCAGCGGGGGCAATTGCCTCCACTAACCCCAACAAATTCACATTTAGCATTAGGCCCAACAAAAAAAAAAAAAAAATTCAAAACCATATACCAAAACCCAATACCCAATACCGAAACCCAACCCTAAGGGGGGTTATTTATTGGGGTAATTGTTGGGATAATGTGATAATTTCTGGAACAACAACGTTTGGTGTTATTCATTGGTGTAATTAGAACTGGAGTAATCTTTCTGATATTATTGGTTTGTTGGTAATTACGAGACAAATACCTCGCCCCAAATTATCCCAACCGTAAAACAATTGTTCAGCCCCACTCTCAAAATTTACCCCAATTCGTTTGCGGGCACAAAATTACCCCAGTTCGTGACCCGACGCTCCCATCCAAGATCCGACGCGAAACCTCCTGCTCGAGCTCGTTCGCCGCCGTTCTCGAGCTCGTTCGCCGACTCTGCCGACGTCGTTCTCAAGCTCGATCGCCCGCTCCGCCGCCGCCGTCGTCATTCTCGAGCTTGTTCGCCGCCACCATCTCCTCCGCCGCCTCCTCCGCACCACCGCCTCAACCACCACCACCTACCCAATTATAAAACCTCTCAAACTTTCCCCCCTGAGTCGCCCCTCCCTCCCTCTCTCTCTCACACACACATTCACACTCTGTCTCAGTCTCACACTCTCCCCCAGTCTCCGATCATCTCCCGTCGCCGCTGGAGGAATTTGAGTCGCCGTCGCCGATCATCTCATCTCCCACCGCCGCCGGTCCTCCTCAAAGGTAAATTTTCAATTTTTAATTTTTAAACTACTTAATAAATTTATTTACTGTTTTAGCACGTATAAACTGTTTTTAATCTTTAAATAGTTAATTTGTTCAATTTAGTTTAATTAAGTAGTTTAAGTTAAATTTAATTTAATCTTGTTCAATTTTAGTTAATTTAGTTGATTTTATTTTAATCTGTTCAAATTGAGTCAAATTTAGTGAACTTTAGTTAATTTTAGTTATTATGTTAATTTTAGTTTAATCTTGTTCAATTTTAGTTCATTTAGTTAATTTTAGTTTAATCTTGTTCAAATTCAGTTAATTTTATTTGATTTAGTTAATTTTAGTAAATTTTAGTTTAATCTTATTCAATTTTAATGAATTTGAGCAGCTGTGTGCTTGTTAATAACTTAGATACTTAAAAAAATACTTAATATACTAATATACCTATATTATTGTTTGCATTCTAGATTCTAGTCATGGAGAAGTTTTTTAAAAGATGAGAATTTTTTAACAAATACTTCTATTGGCTATTTTTGTTCGTGTACATATATGTCCGCTTTGTTTTGGTGTAGTTAGTACTTGGTTAAAGTATCATATAGTAGTAGTGATCTTGTCCCCACTAACAAATTTTTTTGGATCTGCCCCTGGTTAAGGAGGTGGATGGTGTGGAGGATGAGAACTTGGTGTCGGCTACGGAAGATCTAGGGTTTTCGGTCGAGCTTCGAACGACAGGAGGTCGAGCTTTAGACAACGAGTAGGATAAAGCGAGCGGTAAATTTGGTTAACAAACCTACACTAAATCAAATCAAACCACATTAAAAACCCCAAAAATCAAAAAAATCCTAAAAATTCGATCCAGTCAAACAAAAACGCACATATGAAAGGGAAATGATGAGTTGATGAGCTTTAGGTGCAGGCAACAGCAAAGCTTCTAGTGGCGGCATTGGAGACGAGGAATTAGGGCTAGCTAGGGTTTTGAGGGGAGAGAGGAGGTTAAGGCCTCTTAGGTTTTGGGGGTTTTGAGAGAAAAGAGGGGAGAGAGAGAGACAGAGAGAGAGAGAGTTTGGGAACAGGATGTGGAATTGGGTTTTCTTTTTTTTTCTTTTTTTGGGGTTAAAAAAATTGGTGGGAAAATTCCCCCTAATTTTTTGTGTTGAACCGTTGGGGCTGATTCTAGACACCCGTTGGGGCTAGGCATGTTTATACTAGTGATTATTTTTTAATATTAAAATTTATCCCAAAAATTCCCCTTTCTACTTGACCCCTAACGAGAATCGGATCGGATTTGGATCCACTTATCGGGTTATGGAGCCTCTTTAACCCATGGCCCAGGTCCGAATCGTGCATCTTGCAGGAGAAATACGTCTCATTCACTCTTCTTTGTAACCCTCTTCAATCTCCAAAGCTCTCTCCATCCCAAAAAAGTGGAAAAAATGGTGCTTTGGAATAAAATCCGACGCTCTGGACTCCAGCGCCGCATTCAATCCTATCAAAACCCTAGGTTTATCTCCACCCCCGTGAGATCTTGCTCAGTTCATGCTCATGTACTGTCAATTCTCATCATCAAGAATATTTCTTTGCTTTTTCCCCCCGGTTTAGGTATGATTACCTTTTTTTGTTTTCCTGTGCATTTGAATTTGATTGAAATTTTAGGTGTAGGACAAGCAAATTGAAGAACCAAGCAGACGAAGTCTTAGTGGGGATATTCAGTTAATTAGGATATATATATATATATATATATATATATATATATATATATATATATATATATATATATCACTGATCAAGGTGGGAGCTTTTGTCAATTGATTATAAACTTCACATCAATCTCCGTCTTTTCAGTTAATTAGGATATATGACGTCTCAATCATATTGAGCAATAATATCCCCATTGAGACTCCGTCCGCTTGGTTCTCTTTTTTTTTCCAGGGTTACGAAGAAGAGTGAAGGAGATGCATTTCTCTTGCAAGATTCACGCTTCAGACTTGGGTTGTGGGTTAAGGAGGCTCCATAACGTGATAAGTGGATCCAAATTCGATCTGATTCTCGTTAAGGGTTAACTAGAAAGGGAAATTTTTGGGATAAATTTTAATATTAAAAAATAATCACTAGTACAAATATGCCCAGCCCTAACGGGTGTCTAGAACCATTGGGGTAAGTTCAATCAGCCCAAACGGTTCAACCCGTTGGGGCCGGTGAACTTTACCCAAACAATTGGGGGGAATTTTCACCCTAATTTTTAACCAAAAAAAACCGATTTCACATCCTGTTCCCAAACTCGTTCTCTCTCTCTTGTGCCTGTTCCCAAATCCACCTTTCTCTCAAAACCCTCAAAACCTAACTGGCCCTAACCTCCTCTCTCCCTTCAAAACCCTAGCTAGCCCTAATTCCTCCTCGTCGACAACACCGCCATTAGAAGCTTCGCTGCCACCTGCACCTGAAGCTCATTTCCCTTTCATATGTGCGTTTTGTTTGACTTTATCGAGTTTTTTGGGATTTTTGTGAATTTTGGGTTTCTGATGTGGTTTGGTTTGATTTAGTGCAAGTTTCTTTATCAAATCTATTGCTCGCTTTATCCTACTCACTATCTAAAGCTCGGTCTCCTGCCGCTCGAAGCTCAGCCGAAAACCCTAGATCTCCCGTAGTCGACACCAAGTTCTCATCCTCCACGCCATCCTCCTCCTTAACCCATGGCCCAGGTCCTAATCGTGCATCTTGCAGGAGAATGCATCTCCTTCACTCTTCTTTGTAACCCTCCTCAATCTCCAAAGCTCTCCCCATCCAAAAAAAAGAGAAAAAGTGGAAAAAATGGCGCTTTGGAATAAAATCCGACGCTCTGGACTACAGCGCCTCGTTCAATCCTATCAAAACCCTAGCTTTATCTCCGCCCCCGTGAGATCTTGCTCAGTTCGTGCTCATGTACTATCAATTCTCATCATCAAGATTATTTCTTTGCTTTTCCCTCTGGTTTAGGTATGATTACATCGTTTTGTTTTCCTATGCATTTGAATTTGCTTGAAAATTCAGGTGAAGGAGAAGCAAATCAAAGAACCAAGCGGATGGAGTCTCAGTGGGGATATTACTGCTCAATATGATCGAGACGTCACTGATCAAGGTGGGAGCTTTTGTCAATTGATTACAAACTTCACATTAATCTTTGTCTTTTCAGTTAATTAGTATATATATATATATATATATATATATACATAAAAGCAATATGGAGGAACTAAGTACCAAGCGAAAGTTTGTGCTTGGTAGTGAGGTGACTCATCTATATCCACTTATTCAAATGAGGGACCATATTTACATGGATTGGAGAGGATGGGAATGAGACATCTCACTACCCAACACAAAATTTGTGCTTGGTACCAAGTTCCTACATTTCTTTCTCTCCCTCTCCCTCTCCCTCTCTCTCTCTCTCTATATATATATATATATATATATATATATATATATATATATATTAAAACTCTTATAAACTTAAGTGGATGGAGCACTTATCCATCAAACTTTTTATCTCTTTATTATACTTTGAGATTTGTGCTACACATCAATGCTTTCTTTGAGATCTGTGCCTTCATTTGTTTCACATGCTAGCACAAATCTCAATGCAAAATCAATGGATAAAAAAGTTGGTGGACAAAGGGCTCCTATCCGCTTAAGTTTATAGGAGCTTTACTCTACACACACACATATATATATAGACACACACATACATATATATACACGCACACACATACATATACACATACACATACTTATACATATACATATACATATACATACATGTATATATGTATATGTATATGTATATGTATAAGTATGTGTGTGTGTGTGTGTCTATATATATATATATCCTAATTTTGGGATCATCTTAATTTATAAATCATCTAGTTTGTTTGATTTATAAAACATTATTGAGTTTGAAAAGATGTAATTTGAAGGAGAAAAGGCAAAATTTTTATTGAGTATTTGCATATGTAACATGCAATAGCTTGATTGAGGTTCATAAGAAAATTGAAGAAAGAATTATCCTTTTTTTTTAGAGAATGCCCGAGCTGGTTTACTTAGAACAATGAGAATACAAGGGATGAAGAGGTGAGAAATAAACTAGAAATTTGCATGGAGTTTACTTAAAACAATGAGAACACAAGGGATGAAAAGGTGAGAAATAAACTAGAAATTTGCATGGAGCCGTCTGCTTCTATTCAATAGCAAATGGCCAAGCTACATCTCCACTAAATTTGAAGTGGTCCTTCTAATATCTTATATAGTATGCCTCTTTGAGTTGGTAGCATGTTGATTGCTATTTTTTCAAACAAGCCAACAAGTTGCGAGGAACATAAAATCCCATTTGTTTCTTCTATAAATGGGGATTTGAGCAAAGAAATCATTGTGCAGAAAAAGAAGTACCTATAGTGGAGGCGTAATAGTTAATCCAAGAAGAATCTTAGGACTGTAGTTCTCATGGCAATTAAATTGTCTCAAGCATTCTGTCACCCGAATGCCTATTAGGCAACAATGCTAGCTCCCTATGCATTTACGCAGTCACTCAGTTTTCTTCTGAATATTTTATAATAACTAGTTAATATTAGAATGAATCATGTATAGTTTTTGTGTGGGCAGTGCCTAGTGGCACTTGGATTGAGCTTAGACATTTTATGGCTCTTCTCATGATTGTCACCTATTCCAGATCACTTGAGCATCCTATTAAATATATACTTCCTCTTATTTTAATCGTACTAAGATAGTATAAGCGAGCTGTGTAGTTTTTATTTTATTTTATGGAATATCTACAAAACTACAATAGCTGGTGTATTACATACTCTGAGTCCTACTCTGACATCGTTTTTGAATATCGTAAGTGATATGTTAACAAAAAGAGGGGAGAAAAAAGAGAGAGAGAAGGAAGGCCAAGCCTTTTCTTTTGGATTTCCTTGCCATGATTAATTGCTAGTAGGACCACTGTCATAGTGATAGTAATTTATTTTTGTTTCTCATTTCCCAATATGCGTTCTTCTTTTAAGTGCTTTAACTTAAAACATGTATTGTATAATCGAGTACACGACTGAATAAATGTATGAATATACACAAGGAGTGTCCAAGGAGTTTGGATATGACTGGACATGTGTGGATGTGGCTTCAAATTAGAAGTGCTCAGGTAACATAGATCATAAACAAATATATCACCTATGTTGAATTAGTGGCACGATAGTTTAGAAATTTCAGTTTGATCATGAGAATCCTATGAGAAACTTATGTATCCGTTACACATAACCTACATAATTAAAAATTGGCTAAAGTCTAGTGGAGTCCTTGATGTATCATCCAAATATCATTTGGATCCTAAATGTTTGGAAATCATCAGTGGATTCTTTAAAGTAACCTTTGCAATTAGCCTATGGCCTTTTTACAAACTTTTATTAAACCTTGCATACATGGCGATGACGTGACACTGTCATTTCAGCCAAAAATTAGTTAAAGTCCAAGTTCGTACTGCCACATCATCGTCACTTCAACAAAAATAGTGAAATTACAAGTTTGTATTGAATTTAGAAACTTTCACTAATTTTTTTTGATGTGGCAATGACACGATTTAATGGAAGTTTATAAAGAGGACCTACGCTGATGACGTAGGTAACGTTAGGGACCCTTGATGACTTCAAACACTAAGGTCCTTAATGATAGTTGGTCAACACATCAAGGACCTACACTAAAGTTTTGCCTTTAAAATTTTCAGTCATAATTTGTCACTATAAGTTATTTCTCATAATTTCAGTGTTAACTAACCTGTCACTCTCCAAGCTATATCAAATAATTCCCGTAGGACATGAGATAAAGGGAACTCTTGTGCATAATAATTCCTATAAGCTCAAAAACTGTTCGTAATTAGTATTTTTGAGGAATGAATTACATGAAACATAGATACATTAAGCACGGTCGAGTGGGAGAAACTCCTACGTCAAGGAAAATTATCATTCGGGATGTTATAAATAGATAGCAAAAGAAAGGTATTCAAAAAATTCTAAATGCACGCATGCTAAGCGCCATGATCTTTTATAACTAAACTTTACATTGTAGGTTACATAAAAACCTAATTTCAGCTCTGCATTTAGCCTTTCCCAATAGGCTCTCAATGAATAAGAATAGACAAAACCCGTCCTAGATAAATTTTTTGCATGAAATCTCTACATCTGTAATATCTGACTTTTAACTCCTTACTAACTTAGAGATCATATTTTTCAGTGAAGAAATCAATTTTCAGCTCTTCTAACCATTGACATTTGTAGATTTCCTATAACTTTTCAACCTAAATTACCATGCATGAGATGGCTCTTTGTTTTTTAGATCATTATATTGCTTCTCGATGAAGTGACATTATACGATTGCTCTATCAATGATTCAATATTAAGATAAAACTACCTTCAAGAGGGATTCAAGGAAATAAGGAAAATAAACATCATAATTGTAAGGGTCTATGTTGTGAGCCTTCATTATTAACTCAGCCGAATTTGAAATTATAAGAAAAATTAGAAGGAACATTAATGCTTCAGAACAATGCTATTAGAGTATCTTAGTGCCTTGAGAACTTGACAAAGCTTGAAAAGATTGCATGTGTTCTATGGAATTCCTTCGCACCTAAAAGAACCCAGTGGCAGCTAGAGAAATCAGATTTGTTTCACAAAAGTCATTTGAAAAATTGTTGCCTCAATTAAGTACCTTGAACATCCATCATCTGAATTGTGAGGCTTAGCCTAATTTGCTATGCTCGTGAAAGACATAAAATGCAGTATTTAACTATAAAGACTAAATCTGCTTATTGCCCACGTGAAACTGAGTAAAATATTCCTTTTAAACTAATAAGGAACGATACACTAAAGGTTTGAATATAGTTAAAAGAAAAGAGAAAACAAAGCACTCCTATAGAAGTCTGACATATCAAATGAATTTGAACTCTAAGCTACAACTTAAGTTGGTGTGCTCATGCTTTATGGTCCATTTTCTAAATAATAGGAGCAAGATGAATATCTGACTATGCAAAAGAGAACAAAAGTAAATATAAATAGGGGATGTACCCATGTTATCAAAGGCGTGCGCCTCTTGCACCCTGCGATGCTGGGCGGTGGCGAAGCGCCCTACATTTGAGGTGGTAGCGCCATTTTGCACCTCGCTAGTGCCTTGAGCGATGACGCATCACAGGGCGTATGCAAGACATACCCTCACACATTTTGTTTCTTTAACATTTCAATCGTGTTTTTATACTGATTAACCCTTATCCCAAAAAGAAAAATAATCCTTCCAAGCTAAAGGTTTGCGAAATTTTCAGTAGTCTTTTTCCCCATTTTCATTTTCTTTTTGCTTTTCATGCTAATTAAACAACAGAAAATTGTTTTCTCCTCACCTTTTTTCTTTTCTTTTAGTTTTCGTTCGAAGTTTCGAACCAAGCACAACCTTACATAGTTACCGTAATCTCTATCATCATTCCATAATCATGTCTTTATTCTCGCCTCATCTGCATTAGATCCTCATTATTTTCTAAACGCTAATTTATCTCCAAAACCCTAACTCTCACTCCATTTCTCAAAACCCTAACCTTAGGTGTTTCATTTTCTCATGCGGAGAATAATGCATAGGCATATATAAGTGAAGTGAAGTCAATCAATCGACCCGCCTCAATTCCATTTCATTTCCCATAAGTATTTCTTTTGTTCTCTCTCATTCTCTAGTTTCAGATCGAGAGCTGCTCTTCGATTGATTTCAGACACCAGGAATGTACCCAAAGAACGAACCACAGAGGATTTTTGTCCTTCTATTTTCTATGTAATGATCTGAAAGATTTTCAAAATCGGCATAGACATTTATCCTTCACCAGACATCCAATTTTGCTTTTTAATTTTGGGGATTATTTGATAGTGTTTATGTTTTGCCTTGATTTATGGTATAATTCTTATCAAGTTTGATCAAGAGTTGGTTATAAACATTAATTTAAAGAAAAATGTTTTAAATAACACTTGGTCAGAGTTTGACGAAAATTTTGGTGATTATCTAACTTTTTAAAAAAGCTTTCATCAAGACATCATGGTAAAATTTGATTTCTAAAATTTCTTAGTGCTTCATGTAGATATAGTTCTGCCCACAACAAATTAATAAATTGGAAAACTTAGTATCAACATTTATAACTACCAAAAACAAATATGAAAATTTTTCAAATGACTTGCGAAACAAATCTGATTTCTCTCGCCGCCACTGGTTGCTTTTAGGTTTGAAGGAATTTCATAGAACACATGCAATATTTTCAAGCTTTCTCAAGGTAGTAAGGTGTACTCTAATAGCGTTGTTCTGAAGCATTAATATTCCTTATGATTTTTCTTATAACTTCAAATTTGGTTTGAGTTAATAATGAAGGCTTACCACATAGAGCTTTACAATCATAATTACAATTATGAAATTTATTTTCCTTATCTCCTGGAATCCATCTTGAAAGTAGCTTTATCTTTATATTGAATCATTGGTAGAGCAATTGTATAATATCACTTCATTGAGAAGCAATACTATGCACTAAAAAACAAAGTCATCTCATGCATGACAATTTAGGTCGAAAAGTTACAGTAAATCTACAAAATGTTTGTGGTTAGAAGAGCTGAAAATTGATTTTTGGTATATTCACTGTCATCACTGAAAAATATGATCTCTAAGTCAGTAAGGAGTTAAGAGTATGATATTACAGATGTAGAGATTTCATGCAAAAATTTTATGTAACCTACAATGTAAAGTTTAGTTATAAAATGTTATGGCACCTAGCATATGTGCATTTTGAAATTTCTTTTTGGAGACCTTTCTTTTGCTATCTATTTGTAACACCCCGAATGATAACTTTCCTTGAGGTTATCCATTAGGAGTCTCTCCCACTCGATCATGCTTAACATATCTATATTTTATGTAATTCCTTCCTCAAAAATGCTAATTATGAACTGTTTTGAGCTTATAGTAACTATTATGCACAAGAATTCCCTTTATCTCATGTCCTACAAGAACTATTTGATATTGTTTGGACAGTGACAGGTTAGTTAACAATGAAATTATGAGCAAGAACTTATAACGACAAATTATGACTAGAAATTTTAAAGACAACTTCAGTGGAGGTCCTTAATGTTGGTCACACAACTTCAGTGGAGGTCCTTGATGTGTTGACTATCAGTTGGGACCTAGTGTTTGAAGTCATCAGGGGGTCCCTAACGTTACCTCTATCATCAGCGTAGGTGTTCTTTATAAACTTCCATTAAGTCTTGCTGACGTGGCTTTAACGTGGCGCTATCATGTCACTGTCACGTCAGAATAAAATTAGTGAAAGTTCCAAGTTCAATACAAACTAGTAATTTCACTATTTTTTATTAACGTGACAGTGATGTGGCAGTACGAACTTGGACTTTAACTTTTTTTTTGCTGAAATGGCAGTATCACGTCATCGCCATGTCTACAAGGTTTTAACATTAGTTTGTAAAAAGGACCTAGGCTGATGACAAAGGTTATTTTAAAGAACCCAGTGATGACTTCCAAATATCAAGGACCCAAATGTTATTTGGCCGATATATCAAGGACTCCACTGGACTTTTGCCAAATTTTAATTATGTAGGTTAAGTGTAACAGATACATTGGATTATCATGTTATGATTATACTAAAATTTCTAAACTATGCTGCACCACTAATTCGACATAGGTAAACATCTTTGTTTATGGTCTATGTTACCTGAACACTACTAATTTGAAGTCGCGCCCATACCTGTATGGTCTTATCCAAACTCCTTGGACAATCCTTGCATATGTTTATACATTTATTCGGGCATATACTTGATTATACAATACATGTTTTAATTTAAAATACTTGTTATACATTTTTTGGACATTATCCTACATTTAAAACTCGTAGCACATTCGTATTGAATTTTGATTTTGAAGGGTTGTTTGGATGTCTAGTTCAAAAACTAGTGATTTTCTAATTTATAATCCACATAATAAAAGAAACATAAAAATGTTAATAGGGACTTTAATTCTCATCCTTGTTCTCATATAAATTATTAATTCCAAGATATAATATATGTGTAATGTGTATATAAATATTTATATAGCCATGTCCTTGTACCCCCACCTTTTACAAGTTTGCAGTGTCCCGTACCCGTACTCGTATCCGTGCAACATAGTTTATGGTACTTATCTCATAATTAGTGTGCTACTTATGGATACCCGCTGAATGCTATTAGATGTATCTTAATTAGGATTTCATTTTAAATAGATGCATAAGAAACTAAGAATACATGATACTTATCTCTATCAGGAAGGATGTGTACTGTTCAAGTTGCACTTTGATCTGATGCAAAATTACAGAAAGAAGGATTATCACCATGTATCTCAGGCCTAGGTGGAAGGGTTTTAGGTTCTTTTTTTTTCGTTCTATTTGCCTAAACTTCCTACTGCATGCGTATAATGGTCAAATCTCATTTTAATTGTCTGGACTCTTCTTTTTTCTTCTTTTGTACTTTGTTTCTTCGGCTTTTAAGCTGTTTTTCAATGAGCGGAGCTTCTTTACATTGTTATAAGCAGTACTTGTAAGATGAATTGAAATCAGATTCTGGTCCAACTTACCAAAGTTAAGAACTAGTGCCTAATTGGCTTAAGAGTTAAGGATTATCAGTGTCTAAGATATCGGGGGAATGATCTTTAGTCTGTATTTTATCCATCTTACTGCTCTGTAATGTTCATAAAATTCTGCGAGGCTATGGTCTTGTTCTTTCCAAGGAGTTAATGGTTCTTACCTTTTTCTTTCTTGACGTGGCCAGCCTCTTATGGTTGGGAAGACGGTTAGCTACTAATGGAGCAACTTGGCACTAATAACTCCTTTTTTATACCTTATTTGTCTACATATATTCTTGTACTTCGAGAAATCAAGTCTTGACAATGCTGCTAATTCTACTTGACTACTTGAAGGTTGCTCCACATGTTATGCATCTCTCTTAATCTGCTTGTCATCTTAGCCATCCTTCTATCTCTTTGTTCTTACTTTGACCTATATTTGTTAACATTCCTTTAAATATTTTTGCTCGATAGGATTATATGAGATTTCTAATCGTCTTGAGCCACATTGATCTAACCTCCAGATAAATGGTGATTTTCTCTTTAGCTCTTAATTATTTGCCACCATTGTTTTCTCTTTGTTTGGATGCTTGTGCCAAGGTCAAATGCAGTATGTGTTGATCATACACTATTCTATTCTTTAATTTTTTTCACTTCTCGGATCTCTACGCATTTCTACATTGAAACCTTGACATGAGGACCACATTATCTTTCCACCCTGGGCCATTTACTTTGTACATAGCAATTCATGAGTCAAACTAAACCTGATGTGTGCACCTTACTCTAAGGATCCTGTCACAAGTGACTCATTTTGATGTATGCTAACATGGGCTTGTTCGATATTTCAATTTCCATTCTTAATGATAATTATAATTGACATGTTTATACTTGGTTGCAGATTATTATTGTTTCCAATGTAGACCTCAACATGGAACCAGACATGCACAACGTCAAATTGTTAATGCTCTTCGCTTGGGGGAGAGGGAGAAAGCCTTTGGGATGCTACAGAATCTTGGTGATGGAAACATCTCTTTAGGTCCTGATGACTTTTCTTTTGTTCTGGACTACTGTGCACAGATTCCTGATCCTCTGGTAAGAAGCATGGTGAACTTATTACTTGTTTTTTGTAACTGCGGTAGATGACAATCTAGATGATACATTTTTCTATTTTGCATTGTGGGTGGTGATAAAAAACTGAAAATTTTATCTTGTTTCAAATTTTTTTGTTGTTGGGTACCTAAGTTACACGAGTGAAGGTGCAGGTGGGGGTATGTGACATGACAAATTTGTAGAAGGTAGGGTATGGGGACACATGTGAAACTCATGGGGATATACTCATAGTTCTGTGCTATATATGTAACTGATCCTTTTAAATCATAATTCTTAAGGCTAAAATGAACTTGACCTTATCCAATAAGTTACCAAAATGAATGTGAAGTGTAGAATACACACACGTATACATACATACATATATCATATATGTACACAAACACATATATACGTGTTTTAAAGTAAACATGTGTCACACCCCGGTTCCAAAACATGATAGTTTGGAACGTGACTCGGCCGACAATGCAACCATACGGTCACATTCACGCCTCTGGATCATCCTGTATACATATATATTGCCAAAAGAACTACTACATAGAGCGTGTAACTAAGATAACAAAGAAAATAGATAGATTAAAAAAATATTTGGAATTACAGAGTTCTATGGCAAGTCCACAACTCTCCAAAATGGGAAAAAGGAAAATACATCATAGTCTGGAGAACCACACGTGGCTAAGGAAAAGTCTAAAATAAATAACTATCTAATTAAACTGAAGTTGAAAGAGTGATAGGACAGAAGTTGATCACTGCCGCTGGTTTGATCCTTAAAGTACTCTTTGTCCTGTGAAGGAAGAATAGTCCCCGAATTTGGGACACGCAAACCCAAGGGGAGTCATAAAACTCCCAACAAGCATGTAAAATGAAGAAATTGTGCGTGTGTAAGTGTATGTGGCAGGTATAAAGAAAAGATGAAACTCAATTAAAGATGATAAAAGAAATTGATAATTGTCGATGTCAAATAAGATCTACCACAAAGCATACATCTTATACCATGTACTAAACAATACAAGATGAGTACGTTGAGGGAATAATCCAAACAAGAAAATCCTCGTATATACCATGTATCACAAATTGTAAATCGCTAAATATCAACTCCCAAAATCCTATAAACAAGAAAAAAATACATCATCAACACCTCATCCAGGATAGGTCGTGCACGCCAAATCTATCACAAAGCACATTATTCTTATTTTACATGTTATTTGAATTAGAGAAGAATATTTCATGTATATAAATTGGTTCCCCGTAAACCGTCCCGGGAACACAGCTTCAAGTCAAGTATTAGCCATTTGGCTCTTATATATATAACTTTAGGATATCAGGAATGCGCATATGCCCGTTTATATACATGTTATATGCTCCGTCTAATTCCCATTTATAAACCCCATGTTTATCGGTTTAATTTAAATGACTGTGTATAAAATGTTGTGCACTAATCACAGAATTATCGTGGAACGACTTCTGTAAAACTATGAAAATAACTGTGACCCAGAACATGTCTTAACAAGATGGGTGTATTATCTAGCCGATGCTACAATAGTAATAGTTAAGAAAAAAAACCTCATATCGAGATATCAATATCGAGGGCATAGTCATGCTATGAAAACACGCTTATAAATCATATTTTTAGCAGGGGTTGTCTTCATGTACAGTCTCTCCTATTGGATGACAACTAGGTGATCAAGCAACAATTTTCCATAAAGTCAAGCATGTCATACACAATATCAAACAAGATAAGTACTATAGGTATAAACCGGGTTTTAATCTAATCATGACATTTCAGGTGATTTCCATTATCAAGTCTTGCCTATTTAGGCACTTGAGTTCCTATGGCACAATATCCCATAAAACGTGAACCCTCCACTTACTGGAAAACCGACAGAGTCAGATAGAATTCATTTAGCCTACGAACAAGTAATAAAAAAAATACTACACATAGCATGCATATAAACATAAGTCTTGTTGATGTGTTAAATCCTGACAATGTTATAAAAACTAGTAGTAGTGAGCATTGGGAGAGTGTTGCTGGAAAAGGCGACTCAATATTTTTGTTGCAAAGGCTTCAAGTAGGTGTTGATATGTTTTGTCATGTGTAGTCATGACTTTAAATTAAGTGAGGAATAATCCAGAATTCACATCTATTAAGTGGTTAGAAAAACTCAAATAAGTTTGGTGTAATCCACATAGGGTAGCTTAATGATCAGAGAACAGTTCCAATTCTATTTGAGTTTGAAAGCTAATTTAAGCATATTTCCTTTTGATAAAGTTTGCTGAAAATATTGTTCAAAGTAGATACTACATCCAAAAGAAATAACAGTATTTGAATTTGCTCTCCAAAGCGTGCACATGAAGTGTGGATTACGCGAACGATTAACCATATTCAGTGAAAGGAAGAGATTGAATTAAATGGGGGTGATTAGTATTAACCCACAATGAAATTTTTAGTGGTTAGTTGGTAATGCCCTAAGTGGTCGAAACATATAATTTAAATGGTTAAATAATAATTCAAACTCAAGTAACTTTAAGGACCCTTGGACAAAGTTCGCAACCATTAATAGTTCGTTTAAAGTAGAAACAACATGTGCAGGTCACATGTTTAAATTTTCTTTCCATAATACATACAAGAAGGTTTAGACTAAACATAATAACTTAAACTATGTCAGAATAAATTCGAATCAGGATGTAGTTTTGATACTATTGTAAGCTTATTTGTTTTTGGTAAAGTTTTGAAGAAATAATAACTCAATTTTGAAGTGAAACCTGTAAGCATGAGATATTTGAAGTTATCCTTTCATAAATTACATATCTAGAAGCATCGACACATAAGAAGATTGACATAAAAGAATTAGCTTGGTTAAACTACCATAATGATATTAGTATTTAGAAAAATCCAAGAATCAGGTTTTGGAGTTACAAATTGCATGTTGTAACTTTGCTTTTGAGAACATGCACGTTAAAAGTGAGCAGTGAGAATATTGACCAATAAGAAAATTAACATATATTTTTCCCACAAATTTCTACATTTTTCTTATATTGTTTGTTTCCAGTATAATAAATATTTATAATATGTATCATGTTAAATAATATAAAAGGTAAATATTGTGAACGAATGGTGGACTCTCATAAACATGCTAATACAAGAAGTGAAGGCTTGGTACTTTGGTAATGTCATTCAGTCATAGAATTAGATCTGGCTTTGAGGCTCTAAGGATTTCCTTACGATTAAATAGAAGAAGGCCAAAAAGGTGCAATGCTTAAATATAATCCCATATAGCAGGAAGTCTATGTTCTAGTGCATTAAAGGGAGCTAATGTTACATTAAACGCTGGGCGCTTCTAGGCGTCGGACTTGACGCCCAGCGCTTAGTCGCCTAGGCGGGCGTCTAAACGGTTTCTGAGCGTTTTTTTTCTTCATTTAAGTGGTGGTCGATGATGTTTTGCTGAAGGTCGGAGGAGGTAGTGGAGGTGTTCATATTTAGAAGTTAATGAAGTTTGGAGGACGTGTAGGTTACGACACCTAAAATCACAATCAATAGCTACAGGATCCACGTAAGCAGACAATGTTCCCCTAAACGCTCGTAAAATCTAGGTGGGCAACCTAAATATCGCCTAGACGCTAGACGCTAGTTAGGCGGCCTAGGTACCGCCTAGGCCTAGGCGTACGCCTAAGCAGACTAGGCGGAGGTTTTTTAAACAGTGAAAGGAGCTGAAGAGCATGATCATCATTTTCCTTGGATGCATTGCAGAAACATGGAAAGGATAACCTCTCGTAGCTACAAAGAATTCATATGAAACCTTCCTAAAAATTAAAGAAAGAATTCAACAAAAAGCAAGATAACATAATAATAATGAGAAAAAATTTCTTAGAGAACTAGAGAATGATAGAGTACTACGAAATGAGAACATAAATGAAGATATTCAAGAAGATTTCAAGGAATTTCAAAATCAAGTAGGAAATGAATGCTTGCCGATTTTGGAAAAAAATAAGGCGACCATGAAAAATAAAATAGTTGAAGGATAAGAAATGTTTGCCGATCATTCGAGAGAAACTCCGGAAGCTACACCGAAGCAAAAAAATCCCTTTTTTTCTCTCAATTCTCATTGCTTGCTTTCTTTTTTTCTTCTTTTTTTCAGTTTCTTTTTTTTTGAAAGCTCTCCCGTGAAGAAAAGAGGTGAAAGAGATATATAGGATTTTTAAAGGGATCAAGTGGTTAGGTGGTTAGAGATTTTCTAGGATTTTAAATCTTTTTTTAGAGAAACAAATTGGTTAAATCAAATCCTAAAAAGAACCAATTTTTACTAAAATGTGGAGTTAGTTTTCATAACTAACTCTCTCATCTCACACGTGAAAGAAAGAAGAAAGAAATCAAAGGGGAAGAGTGGAGGTGGCTTTCTAGGTTGGGCTAACACTAATAGCCTTTATGACACTTAATTTTTTTTCAAATCCAATTCATGTGGGCCTCCTATATAAGACCTTGCATAAAAAAATATTGATTATTACAACATGCATTGTATAATTGAGTACATGCCTAAATAAATATATGCATGTATTTAAGGAGTGTCTAAGTGTCGGGTACGTGTGTGGGTACAACACGTGTTCGGGATGGGTACGGCTCCACTATAGAAGTGCCTAGGTAATATAGTTTGGTACCATAAGGTTAAAGCATATCTATGATAAATAAATGTAACTTATAAGATTTAGGATATGCAATGAGACAAAAGTTTCAGCAGTCAAGACTTCTATTGAAAACGTCAAACTTTTTTATTATTATAATTTGAGTATGTTTTTTATTTTCACTTTCCATTTGTTATTAGCCCAACATTGGTGTTGAAGAAAATGAAACTTAAAAAGGATCGAAACATCCACTAGCATTGGTATCCACTTTTCTCCTTTAACCACAAAAGTTTGTGTGTGGCGTACCATGTATGTTATCAGACTCTGCAACATGACTAGATTCATTAGTTTGTTTTTATTGAAAACTTTTAAGTTTCAAAGTGGATAGAATGCCCTTCAACTCTTTATGATTCTTGTATCAATTATTCATGCATCATGTTTTTCGGGCGATAATTGGATATTCATGTTAGCATGGAAGTTCTTATATGGTGGAGCAGAACTGACTCAATTGCTTTATGTTCTTCTATGTCACCCGGTTATTTCTATCATGAAGCCATACCCATACCCGACACGTACCCGATACGAATGTCTTAAAAAATCTCCTCTTAGCCTACCTAGGCGGTACCTAGGCTAGTCACATAGGTTTTGAGAGTGCCTACAAGAGCATGAGCCGTTTACATGGATTGTATCCTTTAGACATTGATCGTAATTTCATACGTTGCAGCCTCCACGTCCTCCTACACTCTCCAAACTCTTCTAAACTCTTCTAGCCTCTAACTATAGACACTTTTACCTTCTCTTACCGTCAGCGAAACCTCCACCATCACTTAAACGTAGAAAGAAATCTGCCTAGGCGCCACTACGGCGCCTATGCTTTTTATAACACTAATATAGTGCACGTGTGTTGCACGTGGACATATTTGTTTTATGTTCTAATACTTTACACAATTTATTATTTAATTAATGGAAGATTTTCATTTTGAATGTAATTATAACAACATTTAAGGACTTATTTGTAATTTTCTCACAATTTAGATAATATACTTCTTTCAATCTTCTTAAGGTTTAAGTTTTGAAGGGGTTAATATGTAAAAAATTATGAAGTTTCAGGGTTCTTTCTATAAATATATGAAATTTCAATGGTCTTTGTGAAAAATTATGAAGATTCATGATTGTTTGTGCAAAAATTTAGGGTTATTTTGTGAACATTGGCAAATCATGGAATATCCAAAAGATATAATTTTATTTTTTTTAATCTTAAAAGACATAGTTCTATTTCCTTTATAATTTAAGATAATGAATGATATTTAATAACTACTGGTAGTTTTATGTGCAAATTTAGAATATAGCTTTAACATTAGGGAGGTTAGATAATATACTTATTATATAAAAACATAATTACCAAAAAGACAAAAAAATCCAAGTTTGTTCTTTACTTTTATGTTAAAAGTATGTCATGCTATTCCAGTTTATATTTAAGTATCTTTATTTTTGCTAATCCATCATAACAAAATAAAATTCTCACTTTCACCTTCTCTCTCTTCTATTATCATATAATTAGTAACATTTTTAAAGAATTTTGGTAATGTTTACATTGTTGCTTATAATAAAGAACCAAAACTACCGTGTACACATAATAAATGGCTATGCAGATCAAGTTCACATTAATAACCTAAAGATACATAAGGCACACCCTCATTTCTCTAGTTCATCTTCTTGCTCCAAAGTCCAAACAACATATAATCTTGTGGCAAGCTATGGCAAATCGGCACCGTCCCACAAGAAGTGACAAATTGGTATTGTTCTGGCCTTTCACTTCAAGCACCCAAAATGCAACGTGCTTCGTGTTCCATTCTGATGTATCTATATGGCACACCGCAAATACCTCCACCCTCCATCCATCCATCCAACCATGGACACCTCATAGCCTTTCGTCTTGCTTGTTGTGTGGCAATAGAACACCGCATACACATCCTAAGCATGAATTGGTAATAGAGAATAACGTATATTGAGTAGTTGGTAAACAAAGAGATTAATAGCTTGGATTGAATTGATGATTCATGAGCATTTAATTGAGAGGTAAAAAAAACATGGCTTTTTAAAGATTGACCTTGGTAATGCATTAAGTTCCTTTCCTTTTCTTAAAACTATAAAGAATTTTTACACGAAAACCATCTTACCTTTTGCCCAAATTGTAACTTACCATGTTTATTTAATTTTTTAATGTAAACCACTGTAGTTTACTTGCATGTTCTCAATGTCACATCTTCGCCACTATTCAGCCTAATTTTTTTTTTTAAATACTCATTTTACCCCCACTTCTCTCTCCATCTTCCTTCCTTTCTCCCCCTCCCCATGCCTCCCCCCTCCCCCTCCCCGTCCTACCCTACTTCATTCCTTCCTTCTCTTCTTCCTCCACCTTCTCCACCATCTCCTCCATTTCTAGGGTTTCACTAAATCCTAACTCCTTTCTTCCTCTCCTCTCCCTTTACCTCATTTCCCCTCTCACCTCCTCTTCTATTCTCACCTTCCTCTCCTCCTCTTCCTTACCCTCTTTCTTCTTCTTCGCTCCTCACTCTCCACTCTCCCCGCCAACCTCCTTCCTTCTCTCAAACCATCCGTCCAATCAACTTCCCTCCACCTCTCCTCTTCCTCTCCTCCTCCTCCTCTCCTTTTTTCTATTAGGTTAGACCCAGGAGAGTTATAGTAATTTAATATTTAAAAAATACTAAAATGTGTGACATTGAGAATATGTAAGCAAACTAAAGTGGTTTACATAAAAAAAATAACAATAAAGGTGTTAAGTTGCAATTTGGATAAAAGTTGTGATGATTTTCATGTAAAAATCCTACTATAATGTTAGAATATTATAATTATTATTATATATATATATATATATATATTAATATTGTTCCTACTATAATATATTAGAACATAATTAAGATAAATATTAATACAAAACAGTGGTTATATGTTTCTTTTCCTTCACTAAATATTATAAATATTAATAATATTATAAATATTTTAGATATCATTATTAATATTATAAATTTCTTAATGTTCTACACAGTTTTGTAGCATTATAGTATAGTGGACATGCGTTACACGTGTACGAAATTATTTTATATTCTGAATTTGTTTCATGGACAAGAAATTTAGAAATTAACTCAGAAAAAGAATAAAGATTAAAAAAAAGCAGGGAAAATGACTAAAAAGTTAAAGATTAAATAAAAGCAGGATAAAGTTTAAAAATTAAAGCTTAAAGAAAAGAAATTCTTTCAAAAAAAACTTTAAGAAAATCAGGATAAAAAGTTTCAGTGCTTACATATATAGACATAGTTTTGATTGTTTGTTGCTTTTGTTAAATCTTCAGGTTGTTAATGAAAACATGATTTGATTGTTCTCCTCTGGCTAAAAATATCAAGTGGAATGTTTCGTAATATGTTAATTTATATAAAACAATGAAAATAGTTACTTAGATTATGAAGACTGATAATTCAGTGTTGTTTACTGATGGATAATATTTTTAAAAGAGAATATTTATCTAGCATGTTACATATATTAAATGTTAACGATTGTTTATGCAAATAATAATCTATAAAATAAGATTCTATTATACATATATGTATATCATAATTTGTTTCTTGGATCCAGAGGTCTAAGGTCAGATTTGACTTGTAAAGAGTGGTAAGATAATTTATATCAAGTGTAGAAACATGTAGAAAATTCTAACAGGTACAAATTTTTTTCTTTGTCACCCCCCCAACCCCCTCCACCCCCCACCCACACACATAATTACTTTCATTCGGCAATTAAGTAATCTAATGTTTCATTACAAGCTCATATGAATTATAAAAATGGAATGAGCTATTGCCTTAAAAATATCTTCAATACAATTGTAAGCATTATGAAATTCTCTAAGGACTATATGAGATTAAGAACAAGCTAAAAATTCTAGTCAGTCCCTTCATGACATAAAAAGGTATTAGTCTTAGATGCTACATAATTCTGCACCTTAGATGAAACTATGCAAAATAGAAGCAAACAATGTTGTACACAACTAAAAGAACTGATATGTTCATTGCATCTGCTAGTTATGTATATCCTTCGCTGATATTTCTATCATTCTTGACTCCAACACTTAGAAAAGCCACATTTAACTTCAATAAGCTTTTGAAATCAGCATTCTCAACAATTTTGGTTCATCTGAGTCCCATAGAGACTATGAAATATATCTTCCACTAATTGATTTAAAATGCTTATGTCAAGAGACTCTTGATTATAAAGTACATGTAGCTTGTGCAGTTACTTGAACATAGGAGTAAAATGGATAAGTTGAAGAGCTAAACATTTAATAACTCACTACCAACTCTGTGTCTTTTTTTATTATCATTTTGATAAAATATTAGATTATAATCCACTCTAAATTATAATCCAAGTGGGTCAAAAGTTCTCAAACATTCTCTTAGTCATTAGTTAAAAGGAACATGATCCAGTAGTGCTACCACCTAAACAAAGAAACAAAACAAAATAAGTCTCTATTCTCAATAAACAAAAATCATAATTCTAATTGACAAAAAAGTAATATGTATTTATGACAGAAATAGGAAGAACAAAAAGAAGTATGGCAAGAGCATTTATAAGCACATAATAAGCAACATATAATAATATAGAGCTAGATCCATGAACAAAATTCATGTTAACTATGCTTATTATTAAGTGATAAGTGATAACTATTCTTAAATAAAAAATATATATACTAAGTTCATGGATAATACACTATTTCTCTCAAATCACAATAAAGTACATAGTAATAATTATAGAAATAGAAAATTTTCATTAAACCCCCCCAAATTTGACCTCAAACTTTAGTCTCAATCTGAATTCTCTACCGTCTGATTCCTTGTATCAATTGTATCCTCAATCCGCGTATAGTCGTCAACCTAACAATCACATCAATATAAAGTATAATCCGACTTAAGCTCAGTGCTTCCTCAGCACAACTTCAATCATCTTCACCCCCTTGTCGTTATCTCTTCTGAAGGGATAACGTTTTCACTGGCGAGCTTGTATCATCCAAATAATATCATAGTAAAGCCATGGAGTGAGTAAAGGATGCTGTTAGGGTTGTAAGAGGTGAGTGTAAATCTAAATCATCAAATGAGAGAATTTATATAGGTTGCAAGTAAGGGCTATTATGATAAATAAAGAAAAGCAGGCTACCTCTTTGGATTCCGTAACTATCAAATATTGTAATTGCCACTTAAATAAAGACTATAATTGAAAATGTAACTCTCATTTCAAGTATGCATGAATGTATGCACTAATGACATTTTAAGTTGACACTTTGTATGCAAATTGAAATGTATAGTATTAGTTTGTCATATGCACGACCTCTAGAAGAAAACTCTTCATTATCAAAATTTATGATTATAATAATGTATGTATTGCATTTATTATACTATTTACTTCATTGACTATGTATATGTATGTAGGTTAATGTATGCAGTTTATCATGGAGAGTCACAATATTACATGGATGCCCTTAACAATATAAATGGCATCTTTAACACTATATATACATATTGAGGGTATTTTTAAAAGAAATGTTTTAACATCCTTCACACTTTTAGAATAGTAATAATTGACATTTATTATCAACTATTATATTTAAAAATAAAAAATAAAAACTACCTAGCCGCCTTAGCTATAGGTGTCAGCTCTAGCGCCTAGGCCGTGTAGCGCTTTCTATAACCTTGCCCGACACGTCCCCTACCCAAACTTCATGGACACTCTTTGGATATATGCATACATTTATGCAAACATGTACTCAATTATATGATATATATTTTAATTTAAAACACTTGTCAAACACTTTTTAGACGTATATCCTACAGTTCACATCAATTTCTCGAAACTCGTTAAACATGCATAGGGTTTATTTTAGCCCATACCTAAATTCAAAACCATGATTGTAAAGGGTCGTTTTGGTGTCTAGCTCAAAATTGAGTAGTTTTCATTTCATAATAATCAACAAAAGGAAAGAAACTTAAAAATGTTATAGGAAGTTCAAATCTAGTAATACATGAATTGGCAACAATAATGATCTCATGAAAATTATATAT
>BQKN01000779.1:85682-101964 GCA_022839385.1 Asparagus kiusianus | reverse complement strand
GCTTGGTACCAAGCATACCCATATTTCTCTCTCTCTATATATATATACATGTCATATATATCACAAGGGTGCCGTGTCCCGCATCCGTAGCAAGTAGCAATACTCGTACCCATTTCCATGCAACTTAGGTGCTCTTTCATTTGGTGTTACATCCGAAATTAGCGTATCTACTTCATAAGTTAGTTTGTGGTTGCATCTTGTATTGTGTGAGGGTTTCTACAATAACGACTTGTAGATTGTTGTTATCTTTCTATTTAAAGGAGCTGTTAGTTTTTTATAGAGATGATCATCTTATAGAGTTGATCATCGCCACATCTTTAAGTAGCTATGGATGGTTAAAACTATAGATAATACTGTGTTTAAAAGACATTGTGAACTTACATTGTGCATATTTGCTCTTGATGTTAGATCATGCTTGTACTAGCCAGAGCTAAGTGAAGCATGTTTTACTGTAGTCGTCAGTGCCCACTGGGTGACTGCTACATGAACATGTTATCTTCTGAGGATGCAGGAAACTTTGATGTAAATCAATTTAATTTTTTTTCTTCTAGCCGTAGAGGCAGGGGGCTGAAATATCTCCTCTTTTCCTAACAGTGTTTTTGCATCTTTTTTCAGGTTTTTTGTTCTCTTGTTTTAAAGTCTATTGATGTAAACAATCTTCTTTCATGAATGTACTTCTTGCACAAAGATTTGTATTTTATGTGTTATGTTCTTAGAACTTTCTGTTTTAACTAGTTTGTCATGGGAACTTGGAGAATCATGGAGGAACAAGCGGTGGCTATTGACAAGAGATGTTGTAGAGCTATTGTTAAAGCCTTTAGTAGGGGAGGATATCTTAAGGAGGTATGCTGAGATGTTTTTCACGATCCAGTTCCCTCTATTCATTCAGCAAATTTTCGTGAGAATGTGTTTCATGTTTACCCATGCATTTCCATATGCATTGTAAATTTAGAGTAATGGAACAGGTTTATTAGTTTTTTATATTAATTTTTTTACTTTTTCACTTCTTTTTCTGACTTGAACCTCATTAGTTATTATTCATTGACTATCATTCTTGATCACTAAACAAAATCATAGATAAACTCTTTTCAGTTTCTGCAAATGTCAAGACCTACTTATTCCGGTCTTTTAAGAAAAGGAAATCATGTACTTTTTTTTGACTTGGGGGGTTTCAAATTGTATTATTAAAAAAACATATGTTTCTCCTTGATCTGCAGACATCATATTTGTCGATATCTCTCAACAAGCCAAAATAAGTCATCTTACTTTCTGTGCATGGCCTGACCTAGTTCAACTATATGATCAAAATTCTGTCTTATTCAACTCCATATTATGTATTATCCTACGTTAACTTTCACATAATATTTATTTTTATGTTTGGTTTTCATCTCAGGCATTTGATTGGCTTAAGTTTGTTGGTGATCATGACTTTGCCCATGCTATGCTTTCCTTGAGTAATATTTTCTTAAGTGAATCTGGAAGTAGGCAAAGCTTTGTTGATGTGGACCATTGTATAGAGCTGATGGAGAAACAATTTTTGGGGAAGTCTGAAATAACGTATTGGGGGCTTCTCAAGGTTTGTGGTAAATTAGATGATTTAACTGTTGTTAGTACTAAATACTAATATTGAAGATATATCTACTATAATGTGATGTTCTTTCTACATTGCCGACAATTGTGTAATGGGAACTTCCCAATCCTTTTTTGATTATAGCCCTATCTTGCTAAACTAGTGAGGAGCTGGTTTTCTAACCTGTACATGATTTCTGCTCCACCCTAAAAGTTCTTCCCATCTACTGCCCCTGAATGTTGCATGTCTTGTGCCGATTACAGCATCCAATTATGGAGGAGGCAAGAAAAAGCTGACCTTGGGGAGAGAGATACTTGCAAAAATCAAATCACATAAGTCCTTTATTTGATGCATTCTCTTCATTCCTTACCTCTTATATTACTACCCTCAACTTAATGCCCTTTTCTCTTTTATTTAGATTTTAGGCATGTGATGGACATTCAAGTTCCTTATTTCCTATTTTCTAAGAGTAAATTTACTCTCTTGAACTATTAAATTTGAAATTAATTATTACTAAATGATTATACCAATCTTATATATTTTTTAATATCGAAATCCTGTTCAGAGTGGTCATCTTCTTTCTTGTTTAGTTTATTTGTTATTAATGATATAAGAATTTGCAATATTTGAACACATCCTAAAATATAAGACCACTAGAAATAAATCAATGGCCAGATTCACTTTTTCAGGGCATAAAAGATAGTAGGACAATCTGGGACGTCAATTGTTGTTCACAACTATTACCTTGCTGGATTTTCTTGTACTTTCACATTGTGCAATAACCACATCTTCACATTTCAGTGCTCTGGTATAATTTTTGTACATTGTCAGTTGGATTACGTATTTCGTGCATTCTAATCAGCATGATTCCACAATGACGTATTGATGAGAATGGATTTTCCTATTACCATGGTCCATGATAGAAGATATATGCATTTGTTAGCTAAAAGTTGAAAGTAAGAATAACTCCATTGCTATAATAAGCACAACTATACAACTTTTATTGGTAGTGACCTTTTGTTTTCTAGACTTTAAACTTTGATTTATTTAATACAATGAAATGTACGTCTCTTCTCTGGAAACAAGGTATATGCATCTATAATTTTCAAATTAACCTAATAAATGTGCAGAGTTCCTTGATTTCATTATTTCCAAGTACTTAGGGCTGTTTGGTTTGCTGCAAAAATGAATTGTAGCAAATGTTGCAGTAGCATGCATGCAACATTTGTTGCAGGAATTAACTTCAAATCTATTGTTTGGGTTTGCACAATTTTTATTGTGAGAAATCTATTTCCAATGCAAATTCACTGTTTTCTTAGTTGGTTATTTTGTTAGTTACTTACTGTTTTCTCCTTGCAAAGGACGTGGAATTAAGTCTTCCCCTTCAAACCAAATGACTCATTGTAAATTCATTCGTTTATTTTGATGTATGATTTTATTTTACAGATACTTCTACGTGCATATCCATTTTGTCAAAGGGATATACCTCTTTGAACTTGTCCTTTTTAGTATTTAATTTTTTGTCATCCGTTCAGTATTTTTTTTATTTCATACGTAGTCGAAGTTACTCGCATGTGGCATTTCATCTGACTGTCAATTGTTTAATTATGTTGCAGTTTGCAGTTTCACAGAAAAATTTATCAGCAGTTTATGATATTTGGAAAGATTGCACTAATTACTATACTCCAAGCATTATAACTATGAGAAAATTTATCTGGTCGTTTACAAGGTTAAATGACCTGAAATCAGCATATGCAATTTTGCAACATATGGTAGCTTTAGCTAACCGAGAAAGCGCGCCTCTTAGGACATCTTCTGCGAGAAAATATCAGTCATCAAGGCTAGATATTCCCATTCCGTCAACTAATGAGTTCCCATATAAGATATTTGGATTGAGAAACATGAAACATTCTTCAAATATTCATAAGACAACAATGGATACAGGGTCATTTGACAATGTTGATGATGATTTCCTCCTTGACAGTTTCAATCTAGATCCATTCCATGTGCCAGTTACTCCTAAAAATGGAATATCAAATACACTTGAGAAAGATAAAATCTACTCAGAGATGTTCTCTTCTGCTGATGTTTCTGAGAGTGATGATCAGTATCTTCAGAAGGAAGATTGTATGGAATTGAAGATGGAAAATGTAAAACATGAAGGGCTGGGATTTGAGGAAATGAAAGCAAAGGCTTCTCCACCGGTTAAAAATGTCTTAAGATGGTCTTTCAACAATGTAATACATGCTTGTGCACAAGCTGGAAAGTACGAACTAGCTGAGCGCTTATTCATGCAGGTAAGGGTATAGTTGCCACACGATCTTGGTAAATGGTAAACCAGCATTTAATTTTTCCTTATGAGCTTCATGTCAAAAAATGTTCTATGTGGCAATTCACTTTGTTACATAATCCTAATTCCTTTCTATACTTCTTTGTGATTCAATATGCCTATTATTTGTCTTCTAAGTCAGTGTTATGTGGTCATGACATTAGGCTACTTAGATATTTGTTCGTTAAAGATGGAAGTTTGACTAAGGGGGGGTTATTGGTTGGGATATTTTGGGGGATAATGGGATAATTTTGGGGATTCTATTTCATAGTGTTATTCATTGGGATAATGGAACAAGGATAATACCTTTTTGTAACTCATTTGAGTATAAACAATCACTTGTAACTCATTTGAGCAATAACAGTATCAATATAGTGATAAGTCTGCGGGCAACAATGATATCAATAATTATTGATCAATCATTTACTTTACCCAATGGTAAAGCAACCCTTTGATGGTGGTGAAACCCTTTCTCAAACTAAGAACTTGTGTGGACAGTGTATAAAAATTTGTACTCAGAAAACCAGTAGCAAACCTTTCCAGATTTGATAGAATAGTAGTATTTCCACTGAAAACCACTCGGCAATGGGAAGGAAAAATGTTTCCACATTCCTTGAACTGAAGAGATACTTATATAACTTCTGCTAGAAATTCTTCCTTTTCTTTATGCTTCCCTATTACTCTTATGAAACTAATCAGCCGCCTTTCATCCCTGTTCCTTTGGTATTCTTTCCCAACAGCAAAACCTAACTTCTATTCTTCCTATTGGTTTCTTTCCTTTATTATTTTTTTTCAGAGCAGGAGTAGGTTAGCTCCTCTATCCTTCTACTTAATTCCTTACCTATTCAATAATGTGATCCCCAAACAACTCCAATCCTGAACCTCGTCTTCTCCCAGAAGTTAAAAAAGAAAAGAAAAGAAAGAACCACCATTCTTCATATGTATGTGTGATTGAGCTTTGCATACACCTATTAGCTATATAACTAATTATGTTACCTGAAATTATTACCAATCTTAGATATATATGCATGCACAAAGGTCCACCTGGTTTTGGTATTTTCCTAAAAATCACATCTCAAATAAGCCATTAACTAGAATCCATCGCTACTCCCCAAGTTTCATTGTGTGAATCATATGAGATATTTTGTTCAATTGCCATGGACTCCAGCTTATTTTCTTCAACATAATATATTTGAAATGTTTTACGTTTTTTACTTTTGTCCTTCATTCTTTTAACGTAATTCTGACTTTCTATACTTTTTCAACCTTTCTTTTTGAGTGTCTTCTGAGTACTTAGAAGAAAAATTCCATAATTTGCATTTGCTTCAATTGAAGCTTGATAAGTTTCTTTGAGAAATTTTGAAATCTACTATACCAACGTGCTTGCTTTACTTGCAAGGTTCTCCCTCTTGTAATAAGATCTACTGGCGAAAGTGTCTTTGCTTCCACTTCCAACTTTTCCGACCATAAGGAGCTGAAGGAAATTTTAACACCTTTCATTATTATTGAAATGTGTTAATGCTCTTGATATGTTCATTCTCATCTCGCCTGAGGCCAAATGTTGAATATTATTTATTTGTACTGTTCACTATTCTCCAAGCATTTTTTGGTCAAGTTATTATAATTTTGTCTGTTATACTTTTCTGTCTAGATGCATGACCTTGGATTGAAACCGTCGGGAGATACATATGATGGCTTTGTCAAAGCTGTAGTTTACGGGAAAGGAGTGACTTACGGCATGAAAGTGGTAATTTCTCTTGATAGTTTGATGTCTAATGTTTTTAGAAATCAAAACCAAGTATTTAAACTACAAGTCATCATAAATCGCTTCCTACATTCTTTCATTTGTTTAAAACTCAGTTTTGAGTAAACCAGTAGGTTTGAGTAAATATTTTCTGCCTCATACAGCTCTTTTTAGTTTTTACCTTAGAGTTGCATTTAGTAATTTTACTTCTAAGAAGAATAGCCAACTTCTCGTATCTCTTGTCTTTGACATTCTTGTGCATCATTTTGCAGATTGAATCCATGGAAAAGAATAACATCAAGCCTTATAATGATACTCTTGCAGTTCTGTCAACTGGTCACAGCAAAATTTTTGAGCTGGATATAGCTGAGGCTTTGTTGGAGAAAATTTCTTATGGTCTACCAAAGTATATTCATCCATTTAATGCTATTTTGGCTGCATGTGATATTATGGTAATCTTGCTCCTGCTAAATGATTTCCGCAAATTGTTCCATGCTATATGACCTGTTTTATGTCCTAGTACTTATTTCTTGTAGGGTTGTATCTATGTTGTTAACGAGGATTGCAAGCGATAGCTTTCCTCTCTTTGTCCATCTCAATCTAGAAGCCTTACTGAGTTTTGGCATATGATTACACGTGTCCCCTTAATCCTACAACTGGAAATTATAAAAAGCAGGTTTCCGGTAATCAGTATTGCATCCCATGGTATGTTTTAAAAGTAGGAAAAACCCCTTAATACTCTTTGGAAAATCCAGGGACGTGTATCACACCTCATTATCTTTTTATCCAGTTTTGGAAGCAGGTCTTCTTTTCTGGTTGTGCACATGCACATGAACACAGTCACAGAACAACGATTACGTTAGGGTCTTTCTTTACCCTCTCTATCAAAGATGCATTTTGTTCAATACTAAAAGCACTGCCACGTGAAAGCACTGTCACATAATCTTATCATTCCCAAGCAGCTCTTTACACTCTCAATCAAAGATCATTTTGGTCAATACTAAAAGCACTGCCGAGTAGTCTTATCATTCCAAACTAGAGCCTAACCCTTTTTTACATTTCCAAGCCATTTCAAGCACTGCCTGGATGTTTGGTTATAGATATACCATTTCAAGCATATCACCACTGCCCTAAAAGAAATCTAGTTAACTGTGCCTCTTCTTGTGTTGTTACTCACTGTACATAAAAGTGCTTGGAGGCAACTTATGGCTTATCAGGTTATAAGCTCGGCCTAGTTTTTGCGACTGTGCCATGAATGTTATTAATTGTGTTGCATCAAGTTCTAAAAGTCGATATTAAGATCGAATAGAACACTTGTAACAGTTGTGCCATATCCTTTCCTATTCCACTTTATATCCCTTGATTAATGAATAAATTGTTTGTTCCATAAGAGTTTCCATATTTATTTGATTTGCCATGAGTTGTTCCTTATAGGAGCCTCCCGTCAGTTCAGGTTCTCAGCTATCTTTGTCAATATATGCTGACATGTCTGTTTGGGTAGCTCTTTATAGTTCTCTAGGGACAGTTTGTTCCCAACTTTGTATTTTTATGATGGCGTCATCCAAGTGGACAATCTGCTATTGATGAATGTCATAGAAGTCGTTGGACCACTTTTTTTGTGTGTACTAACCAAATTGTATTTCATAAGCTTGTGTAACTTAGTTACACCCTGTGTTTATTGATGTCCAAATCATACACATGGAAGGAAAAATGGGTTTGAGCTGGCAGCTTATTTTGCTAACTGTGTTACCCGGAGATAGATTAATGGTGAGGTTCATCCTGCTAGGCACATTGGAGCTAGTGGATGTCACCATTCCTCTTTTTTGGTAGCTCATTTTGTTAAATGAGGTGACAGCTCATACTCAATACACATATATATGTATATTTACATGTACAAAGAGAGAGATACTTGCTTAACTCTAGCAGAATTAAGAGTCAAATCCTTCCCATTTAAATTCAATGTTCAACGATTCACGTGATTCCTCCATTATGTTAAAATTGATCCTCGTCATCTAAAGCGTGTTAAAGAAAAGAAGCTTCTTTTCCTAGTGTGTGAATAAAATGCAAAATGAATAGGCTAAGTCTGAGTTAGGTTAATGATATAAAATGTTTGGGATCCAACAACATACGTTTTACTAGAGTTTTTAAATGTTCAGATAAAAAAATAAATGTTTCAATCAAAATTTTCTATGCCCTGAAGTGGTGATCTAAGCAAGACGCCATTTTTGACCATTTATTTGTGCTTGCTTGATGCGTGGATTTTTTTTTTTTGAAAGTACTCGATTTTCAATTTGTAGGTACTTAAAATATAATAGAGCAACTTCAACAAGAGTGGATATATGAATAGATGCCCATGCATGAAATTTCAATGGGAAGAATTTAGCTCGAATTCGTTTCTAAAAGATCCAAGTATTTCTCTCTCCTCTCTCTCTTCTTTCTCTTTCTCTCTCTCTTTCTCTCTCTTATCTATATTTGTAATATAGAAATGCAAAATCCAGTGTTGTGAATTGTTCTTTCTTTTGCATCCAGTAGCACAAACTGAATGGTTGAAACAGTACTTTGCTTAGGTCTACATTTAGGCATACAGATACCGATTCAAAATTTTGATCTTGATATAAACACTTAAAAATCATCACAGACCTTTGTCAGGTCTCAAGCAGTCTACTGGTAAGCAATTTGCTACTTTAAGAATAATTTTAGAAGATGTATATCAACTTTAACATAGTGGATGTTTCATATGAATTGCTAAACATCGAATTCAAATGAGAAGTATTTGCTTCTAAATCTTTTATAAAGTTTTGCTCACACCTACTAAATTACACTGTAGATATTTTAATGGCGATCCATACACCTTGATCTACACTTTACAAAAGACATGTGCGAAGAAAATCATGTACTTTCAAACCTTCTAAACTACTTCGTTTCGGAACCATTATGTTTGGAGAATTAAAATGCATAATTTTTTAGCAACTACATGTGAGGCTGGAATATCTTAACCATGCAGCAAACCATCAGTTTAATAACTTTCCTGGTTTGTTGTCTTAAAAGATAAGCTTTTCTGTTGATATGTGATTTTTCAGATGATTAAATATGTGTGATGATCATTTGATGGTTGCTTACTGTCTGGATGTGCCTTTGCAGGATCAACCTGATCGTGCTGTTCATATATTGGCTAAGATGAAGCATTTACAAATCAAGCCAAATATCAGGACATATGAGCTCCTATTTTCTTTATTTGGTAATATAAATATACCTTATGAGAAAGGAAACATGTTCTCACATGCAGATGTCTCTAGAAGGATAAATGCTATAGAGAAGGATATGATAAGAATTGGAGTCCAACACAGCTATATGTCAATGAAGAATTTGGTAAAACTTCTTTTGAAATCCATGTTTGTCAATTTTCATATCTATCAAAAGAAAAAAAAAATCTATTTAAGAACTTGTTTTAATAGACCTCGATTCGTAGAAATTGCAAAAATACCTAATTTTCAAGAGTTAAGAATTTACATTATAAAATGGTTATCATAAGAGAATCCCCAGCTTAACCCCTTGTTTGGAGTCTGTATGAGTAAAAGTAATGTCATGTTTGTGTCTGTGTATTGTGGGCACATGCTCATTACCTTGTGTGCCAAAAAAATCATGCTTTATATCTGTGCATGTGCTTGCATGTATGATTTGATATCAGCAGATATCATAATTTCTCTTCAAAGGTTCATGCCTTTTTTAAATTATTGGATGATGTTTTGTGTTTTATTATTCCACTGTATAGTAAACCTTTTCGCAGACTCAGCAGGTGTATCAAAAATAAAATAAAGCTCTCAAGTAGGCAGTATGATCAAGCGGAACAGCTTGAGAAGAACTTATGCCTTAATATTAATAGTGGCCTAGTTGTGATGTCGTGGGATCTAATCTTCTTTATGTGACTTTATCAGCAAGAAAAGTAGTAGTTATTCAATATACCTGAAACGAGTTTTATTATGTTAGACAAAATTCAGAGAGTATTTGTTAGTAAGAGGAGCTGATAGACCTGGTTCTTATTGTTCAGGAACTTGTGATGAAGTGGTGGTGTAGATGATGCTTTGGTAATGTGCAGAAAGTTTGGTTTTATGCGTTTGTATCTAGTGAAGTATATAGAAGCGGCGTATAGGTTGTTTTTTTGTGGTGGTTTTGATGATTAGTAATTTACCTATCATTTGCTTGTAATGGCAGGGTCTGTATTTAATTCTCACTTTGGTAATGAAAAAACTAACATTTCTTGCCAAAAAAAAAGATAAAAAAAAGATTCAAGAAAATCTTATATTGTCTGAGAATTTTGATTTTGTTTGACATTGGAGAATGACTCAAACAAATAGGAAACTTTGCTTTCACTCTAGACTTTTACAGGATTCTTTTACCTTTGTCGGGAAGCTCAATTAGTGAAGAACTCTACTAATATAATAAATATGTTCTCAAAAGCTATATGATTAACCAAATCCATATGTGTTAGGTAGACAGTGAGCTTCTCTTTTGCTATTTCCTTACTACCTTCCATACTCTTAAAAACAGATCGCTTAGTTTTACGTGGCATGTCACTGAATTCATCAACCATGTGGAAACACCTTTAACAAATTTCTTATTTTTTCTTCATTACCTAGTATGTCTATTTAGTCACTGATGGTCAACTGGTAGACAAATATTTGGTGTTTGGTATATTGACATGGTCATGCCAGAAGCAGTAGAATAGCCCAAGTACGTCAAAGTGACTTATGTTACCATAGAAAATAAATATTTTGTGGCAAGTCGTGGCCTTTTACGTTGTCTGTAGAAGTGGTCATATCAGGAGCAAATAGAAGATCTGAGCATGTCAAAATGGATTATGTTCCGATAGAAAATAAATAATTTGAGCAAGTGGGATTTTTCTATTTACTTTTTCATGTGTAGCAGGGACATATTGTGTAGCTTGTAGGGGAGACAAAAGGATGTCGGTGAGCAAAGCTTGTAAGGTGATAATAGACAAATTGTGACTGCATAATAAGTCATTGTCTACTCCTTTCCTCGAAGAGAAGACCACTGTGTTATGAACTTTAAATTTTTTTTAACTTCTTTCCTCTCTTATACAATTTTCCAGGGTCATTCCTGCCTGCATTACAAAGAGGCTATACCAAATATTCTTCATTGTTAGTAAAACCATAAATTATTCTCTGGTTCATTATAGTGGCCTAGCAGAACTTGGTTATGGACTTAGTATCTTATCACATGTTATATAACTCTGTGCTGAGTCCTGACCATGCATGATAATGTGTGGTCTTCCCAGTGAAATAAGACAACTTAATCCTGGTCATTAACATGAGTGCTAGCTATAGGGTTCTCAAGTGGTCCATTGTATACATATAGAGTGGTAGCTAATAGCTATAGGGTTCTCAAGTGGTCCATTGTATACATATAGAGTGGTAGCTAATAGCTATAGGGTTCTCAAGTGGTCCATTGTATACATTGATGGTTATTCGGGCATTTGCTTTTAGGTGCAAGTGAACAATCCTTCTGTTAACTTTGTCATTTTGTAAACATTTTGTATGCCATTTTTGTTAATAACTGCAGGATGATGTGTAGTTTTAATGTTTTATTAGTTGTGCTGCCGTTCTTGCATCTATTATTATAGTTTGCATAGTTAGAGGAAACACGCTGCTTTTCCATGCTTATATATCAAACTGATCGCAAACAGTGCTTTACACTTAAGGTTTCGTAAGTACCCATATGAAATGAACCTGTTATATACATATTAATTTTTTTCAACTTTTAGAGAAAAAATATTTGAGATTGAGCTCATATGCAAGTATTGCATGATTTTTTTTACTGTCATGATAGTGGGCTTAACTCTTATGTCAGATGGTATGAGATTTTTCATGGCATAGTAAAATTATTCATATGAATGCTTGCCAAGGTACTATATGTTAGATATACGCAGGTTATGCGGCTGTGTTGGTAGAAACCATCTGCTATACAATTTGATCATCTTTTTTTTTTAAATACCTCGTCGAATTTCAGTTTGTTTCTCTGTTATTCCTCTCTCCTAATACCCTCCTTCAGTTCTCATTTTTAATTTAATCAAGTATGTGTTTTTCCCTTCTAGTGAATATATTTTTCAAGGATGGAGCTGAATCTGATCTCCTTATTTCCACAATTTCAGATAAGAGCTCTTGGAGCTGAGGGCATGATAGGAGAAATGCTCCGGTATCTAAATATAGCAGAAAGCATGCAATGGAACATAGATCCTTATGAAAAATTGGAGTTATACAATATTGTGCTGCATGCATTCGTCAAGGCTAAAGAAGTAAGTGCATGTTCGCAGTTCTCTGCAATATATAAATATAGTGTCAACTGCTCCTGCTGTTTGATGTTTCCCTTGATATATTCAATCTTATGCATCAAAGGTTGATAGTTATTATTTTCTATGAAATGTAGACTTCAACTGCAATTGAATTATTCAAAGATATGCGACTCTCTGGTTTCCCTGCTGATGTGGCAACATATAATATGATGGTAGAATGTTGCAGCATATTGGGATGTCTCAAGTCTGCATCTGCATTGCTGTCTTTGATGTTACGTGATGGTTTTGTTCCTCAAACATTGACATATAATGCACTTATAAAGGTAGTTTTCATAAACCTTCTCTAACTCATTCAACTACTCCAAATGTAATTTGTTTTATTCAATGCTTATTTTATGATTAAGTTTTGTAATTAAGGCATGGTAGTCATGATTTAATCATTCCACTTTATTTGAGTTTGGAAGTTGTATTTGACTTCAGGGAATATGCATTCAATGTGAAAGGATTGGCCTCTCACTGGAAAAAAGAAAACACTGTAGCATGGTGCACCAGTCCATCCTGATTCTTCAATTTGTTAGACATCTATTATCTTTTAGTTTCTGATCAGTAACCAGTAGTTCTGTTGCTCTGACCTCTTGCACACATTTGTTGACATGGCTTCTTCACAAAAGAAGTTGCATCTAGGTGTTAGGTAAGCTACATTAGATAATGACATGGTTGCATATTGGTCATTTGTTTTCATACCTAGGAGGGCGGTTCCATGCTTGTTATCGTGTCCAGATGTCCCTTCAGGATCCTAGACCAACAAAGGACTTGTAGTATAGAAGTTCATGCAAGACTGTCAAGAGTCTTCAAGGAATACTTGTGGTATCCCTCTTGGCTTATTCTATTTCTCATTTTCTGTCATTCTTGAAGGTGGTTCCATGCTATAGTGTGCAGACGTCCTATAGGGCCCCAAACAGTACTCTTAATGTGGATGCAGAATTGATTAGATTAATAGTATATAAGTTTATGCAATACTGGAGGAGTCTTCAGAAAATGCACGAGGTATCCTAACATCTCATATTCTATAGTTTGTCATAATGCATGTACCACCCAGTTGCATGACTTTTCGAAGAGGAGGGCGATGCACCTATTTTCTCTGTGATGTTTTCTCTGTTAAATCTGTCCTCCGGAATAAACCAAATATGTAATTGCTTTTTTTGGAACTGCCTCAGCTGGCATTTTCTCGAGAACACATCTCTGAGATATGGTCCTGTTATACATGCAGAATGAAGTACCAAGTTACATTCTAATCCTTTCTTTCATTCGTTATCAGGTTCTTTTAGCTAATGACGATTTTGATTCAGCAATGAGTCTTTTGGATCAAGTGAGATCTGAAGAAAATGAACTTGATATCCAACTGTTTAATACAATTTTGAAACAAGCAAATCAAAAGGTAATAATGCCAACTTATTGTATCCATTATAAGCATTTTAGTGTTATGCACCAACTGAACTTAGTTTTTTGATGATTCCATCAGGGCCGAATTGACATAATTGAGCTTATCGTTGAGCTCATTCACAAAGAAAAGATCCAACCAAATCCGTCAACATGTTGGTACGCATTCTGTGCCTATGTGGAATGTGGTTTTCACAGCACTGCTATGGAAGCATTGCAAGTTCTGAGCTTGCGAATGATCTCTGAAGACGAGAATATCCTTAAAGATTATAAGGCTGCATATGAGGATCTTCTCTACAGTGAAGAACTAGATGTTGAATCAAAGATTGTTGAGATTTTTGAAGAATCTCAGGAATTTATTGCTACGGCTTTACTCAGCCTAAGATGGTGTGCTATTAATGGTTCCCTCATATCATGGTCTCCCAGTGGAAGTCTCTGGGCAAAGAGGCTTTCTTCTACTCATGCTGCCAGAAGAAAAGCTGGTTGAAAATTTTGTTTTAAATGCAATCCCTTTTATCATTGCCTTGATTGCTGCTCCATAGAGAGTCAACCGCCTATGTGTTGTTTGATGATGATGATAATAATGGCTCCATATACAAAATAAGCTAGCTAGATCAGTTATAGAAGTTCTTCAACAGAGGTGATCTCTGATGGGTCAAACTTTTCTCATCAGACTTGTGACTAACTTAACATTTGTACTACAGTGAAGGCAGAGCGGCTCATCAGAAAATTTCTGAGGCAGTAATCAATTACCTTGTTCCAGCAATGCAACTTCTCTCAAACTATCAGGTTGAAGGTTTCTATATTACTGAAGCTGATAAAATAATGTTGAAGATCACAATACTTGGATTACGATTTCTTCTTGAAATGCATCCCTCTTCATATTTTTCTTTTGATGTCCATGTGCAAGCTCATTTGCAGATCTGATTCGAACAGTCGAAGATCCAAGCACACCGCCAACTTCAGTCGCAGAAACCTTCAGCACTCCAAGCAAGAAAACTCCAACCAAGAAGTACGACTAACGTATATATTTTACAATTGATCCGACTCTCATTGACTTTCAGGCCTCCTCTTAACTGCCACAACGAATATGCAGATTTGAAGATTCTGATGGCTCAGGTATCTCTTGATGCAAGAGTTATGGGTGAATAAATCGTCAGAGGCTACAAAGTAATATGGGACGGATCTGAATCAGAATTTAACGATGTCCTATTTTGGATTTATCTTTTTTCCCTCACTCCTACGGCTGTAAATGTCAGCATTTCGAATCATTTTTTGACTCCTTATTTAATGTAATGAGATCGAGAAGAGCATCTACTGTGCATCCTGTGGATACCACATCTATCTTCACGTTGTGTTATTAAGCATATACGCCTAAATATTTTTGGGGAAAAAAATGTTAACCTATTGGATTTGCTAAGATCATGCTTGATGATATTTATCCTTCTTTTCTGTCTTAATACTTCAACTATCCCACAGTTATAAGAGGGCAAAAGTTTAATGGAGGTCCCTAGGGTATCCGCAAAATATTATTTGAGTCCTTAATGTTTGAAAATCATCAGTAGGGATCCCACACAGTTACTTTCATCAACAGCCTATGTCTGTTTTACAAACTTTTTTGTTAAATTTTAGTCATGAGGTGATGATATGGTATAGTCATGTTAGTAAAAAATTAGTGAAACTTCATGTTTATTCTGGCACATCAACAAAAAATAGTAAAATTACAATTTTGTATTGAACTTGGAATTTTATAAATTTTATGTTGACATGCCATGTCATCAGCGCATCACCACATTAGCAAGATTTAATAGAATTTTGTAAAAATAACATAGGTTGATGATAGAGGTAATGTTAGGAACTCGAGTGATAACTTCCCAACATTAAGGACCGAAAAGACCGAAAATCTATTGAAGTGCCCTATAAGAAAATAAACTATTCCAAAACAGTAAATGAGAAAGTTAATTCCCTATACAAGAATGTTAATTTTCTAGTACTCATTATATTTGGAGAGAGGAGGAGTTGGATGGGATTGCGAGTTAATGAGAAAGAAGTACTCCCGGATCAGATAAGGTCGCTCTCTTTGAGTGCTCTCCCACTTTGCGTTTTCATTTTTTTCTCGAGTTCCTTACTTTAATCTCAAAAATCGACTCATTCCAAAACAATTTAAAGAAAACGACCCAGTTTTGGTCATGTCAGTATCGTGGCTAGAAACTGGGTCGTTTAAAAAAAAAACGATTTCCTAATTAGTCGGGGGCAAACTATTCGGGGTTTGGAACCCGACCAAAATGGTCTAAATGAATTCCTAATAAAAGGGATGCACATAATTAGTTCTTAATCAGTCCCAAAATGATCTTAATCAGTTCTTAATTAGTCCCCAAATATTCTTAATCACTTGCGTATATTTTATAAAAAAATTAATATCCACTATAGGCACGCGCATACTTTTCATTAGGAGCTGATTAAGATTGCTGATTAAGACCAATCTTAATCAGCATCCCTTTCATTAGGTGCTGATTAAGACCAGTCAGCTCCTAATGAAAGGGATGCCCATATTTCAATCAGTTGTTAATCAATGGTCGTAGTTGTTAATCAGTGGTCTTAATCGTATATTTTTATAAAAAAGTCATTTAGGTCGGGTTTCTCAACCCTGAATACTTTAACCCTTAATTCGTAGAAGTGCTCCTGATTAGTCGGGATTGGCAACCCCGACTAATTAGGATAACATTTTTTTTTAAACGATCCAGTTTCTGGCCACGATGTTGACGTGGTCAAAACTGGGTTGATTTTTGTAAATTCTTTCAAAAATGGTCGACTTTTGGGATTAAAGTTTGGATTGGGTTTATTTTGAAAATTTCTCATAAGTAAGTAAATAAATAAATAAATAAATAA
>BQKN01000779.1:71447-85582 GCA_022839385.1 Asparagus kiusianus | reverse complement strand
ATGTTAGACCCTAGAGGGGGGTGATTAGGGTCTTATGCTAATCTAATCCGATTTTATGCCAATTAAAACTTATTAACAAATATATTCTTGCAAAATAGATATACAACTAATTATGAGCAAGAATATGCAATATGAACAAAAGAATATATCCTAGCAATGAGATATATTATGAGATATATATGCAAGGATATAAAACTAACATAAGGATAAACAATTTGAAACTAGATAGTGGGCAAACTAAATAATGAGACAATGACAATATGAGCAATGAGCATAAATAAGAATAAACACCAAAGCACATTCAAACATAATCAAATGATCACGGAGTTCGGACCTTCCGTCCTACGTCTCCGCTCCCCACTCCCGGGGAGAAATCCACTATCACAATCGGGTGTTCTACGCTCACCCGAATAACATTTACACCTCACACTCGGTTTTCTAGCTAACCGAAAACTTTACAATCAACACTCTTGCAATCCCACTCTACACCCTCTCAAGTGTGGGACTCTAGACGTGTCTCCCTCAAGTGCTAGGATACAACATCTCTCTAGGTTCGTCAATCGACGCCACTCTTCTTGGGACGATCCCCGACTCACACCACACACTTCTCTCGGTGTACAAGTGTATTACAAAGTGATCTCACAATAAAGCACAATTACAGTAATTGTTTGTTCTCTAATATGGATGAGAACACAATGAAAGCTCACACACAATTGTTATAACTCTCACCAACCCAAATACTATATATGAAAATACGATAAGCTCAAGTGGGTGTGTGTAAACAATGAGTGAAATAAAATCTAACTCAAATAGCAAACTAGTAATAATAAGAATATGAAAATCAATAATAAAATTGCTAGAAAAGAGTTAGAAAAACTTCTCAATAAACACAAAGGAGAGGATGAAGAAGATTGAGAATGAATCCATCAATTTACAACGTAAGCTTCCTCCTTTGTAAACAAAAATCCTAAACTTAAAACAAACTAAACAAACTTTTAATCTCTTTTAAAACTTGTTTAAAACTCTCTCATGGTTATAGAAAATAGTTATGGCAAAGGGGTATATATAGGATAGAAGAAAACAACTCAAAAAACCCTAAAAACCCACTAAAAAATAAAGAAACAGATGTTACCGTTACTGTATAATGGCCGACTGCTACAGTAATGGCGGTTGACCATACTGTAGCACAGTCGATCGCACTGTTCACAAACAGTATCTGTTTTTGACAAATTCTGAAATTTTACGTATCTGACTTTGTAAAATCAATTAAAAATAGTAAATCAACTCCAACAATCATGAAAATTTGAAGGAATGTTCTAGACATGTAGATAAACATGTTAGATAAAGAATTTATGAAATATCACTTCCCAGTTGAGAGAAATAAATGTTTGAACACAGATATACAGTTTCTGAAAAAAAACTGCTGAAAACTTGGTTTTGTAAATTCAATTGAAAATAACAAAACAACTCCAACATTAGTAAAACTTGGGGAAATGTTTGTATATATGAAGATAAACATGTAAACGAAAAAAAATTTCAAATCACAATTTTCAATTGTGAAAACGTATTTGTTTTACAAAAACATGCACGAACATGTGCACGAACATGAGCTTATTAGAAACTTGATTTTGTAAATTCAAATAATCATAACAAATTAATTCCAAAATTGATAAAACTCTGGGAAACATTTATAAATATGAAAGTGAACATGTTAGAAAAATAATTTCTCAAATTGAATTTCTCATTTGTGAAAATTCATGTATTTTGCAAGTGTGTCTAAAACATGAAAATATGATATACATGAAATTTGAGTTTTGACATAAACAATGTTTTGAAACCCTATGAGATGATTTTATAGACTTAATGAAATATGTATATAATGATTGTTAAATCCATAAACCAAAACTTGTGTATATATATAACTATATATAAAAACAAAATATGTGTGTGTATATATGATTGAGCTTAAAGTACTAACACACATAATATAAAACCTAAACTAAATATACCCAAGCTTGATAGATCTTCGATGTAGCTCAACTTGGTACACTTGCAGATGAAGCTAGAACTTGGATCTTGAACTTGAATTACGTAGGCTTCACTCCATAATTCCGCCAACCTCCATTGGATATGATCGTGAATGTGCAATTCCATCCATCCTCCAACATGTTGTTTGTCTACAATAAATAGAATTATAAAAATACTAGACAAACAATATTAGAAGTAAATTGTTTGTTAAACATCATCAAAACAAGAAGGCTAACAATCTCCCCCTTTTTGATGATGACAAACAATTTATAAAAATGATATATGCAAGAAAGGAAATGAATATACAATATTGTAATTATCATGCATATAAATAAAAAGAATATACTCACAATATTTCTCCCCCTTTGACAACATCAAAAAGGGAAAAACAAAAGAAGGAAGAGAGTGAAAGCTCCCCCTATCAATATGCATGAGTGAGTATAAAAATATAGGGATTGCTCCTCCTATCAAAATGCCATATAGAATATATGTAATAAAAGATCATAACAAATATGTGAGCAAGCATAAAAAATATATGTTAAATATCACTCACATACAAGAGGATAATGAGAACATATATAAATATATCAATATGAAAAAGTGGTGTCTCATATCAAAGAACATAAAAATCATGTATAAAAGTAGATTTATGAGATCAAAAGAAAAGGAACATGGGAATCATGTAAAATGTTTTCAAATGAAAACAAATCAACCAAATAAAATCATAAATCAAAATTTAAGCCTAAAAATGATGTTTGATCAATAAAACAAGTTTTCTTTGTAGAACTTGATCAAACCACTCATAAAATATATTATAAAGCATATTTGAATTTTGAATCATCTATTTGTGCTTATATAATAAACTCAAAGCAACAAATCAAAACAAAATTTTTGACAAAAGAAATGCAAGAGAGGCAACAATATATCAAGCTCTTAAGCTTGTTCCAACCCATATAAAGATTATTAGTACCCGGTAAATAAGATTTGGGAATAAACACCCAATAAACCCGGAGGGTTATATAAACACAAACCTCTCGTTAAAATCGAAACAAGTAATCATGAAAACAAAAGATTTGATCAATTAAAAATTGTTTTCATATAAAAAGTTTAGAGCACGTTTTTCAAAACCAAGAAAAAGAAAAAGAAAAACACTAAAATTTCTGGTTTAAAAATTAAATTTGTTTTGGTACCCAAGAATTCTTGGTACCAAAAAGTTTAGGGACATGACTCCTATCATTTAAGCTCAAAGCCCTAGGGTTATGAACCCTCTTGGGCATATGTGGTGCACTAACACGGTCAAAGCAATATTTACTCAAATAACCCTTCCGATTGTAATTTGTGCAATGAAAGAGATCCATTTGTTTTTATGGGCCTTTAGCTCGTGCACGGGAATCTTTTACAAATAAAGATTGTCTTTTAGAAATATTTTGCAAATGAGAAACATTCTTAAACAATAATCTATTTGAAACATATTACAACTTAGAAGCTTTTTGCATATCAAAACAAAATTTAGCAAGATGTCCAAACCTACCACAAACATCACATTTAAAAACATGTGGTCTACTAGAAGCATTTGGCAAATGAGATTTCCTTTTCAAATCAAAACAATATTCGGCCAAATGACCAAAACGACCACAATGATCACATCTATACACATGAACATGCTTATGATGAACAATGGGTGCATGTGTGTCTACATGTGATGAAGAAACTTGATGAGATGCACAAGGAGCATTGACATTTTTATGTTTGTGTGCATCATAGCAAAATTTAGCTATATGACTTTTACGGCCGCAAATAGAGCACTTGTAAACTTTACTATATATGTGTGCATAAAGAGTGGATGATGACTTGTTAGCACTAGACTTGGCACACATATTCATAAGCTAATTATTATAGTTATCAACACATATTCTCAAAGTTGAATCTAAAGATGAAATGCGTTTATTCACAAGATTCAAATCTTCATTATTAGGCACATATGCACTTTTATTAGAAGTAGAACATAAATAGTCATTTATAAAAGAAGCAGTATCATTTTTTATGTTCTCAACTTCTAACATGGTATTATTTTTGTCATGAGTCAAGTTAGCAATATCCAATTTCAAATTAATATTTTCCAAATTTAACATATCATTGTTTACTTTAAGAGCATTATTTTCTTGAGTAATGATATCAAATTTGGAAGCTAACTTCTCATGATCGGATTTTAATGCAACATGCTTGCTTTCTAAATCAACAAAATCTTTATGCAATTTGTTATAGGCATGCAATAATTTTTCACTTGCATAAGCAAGTTCATCACTAGATAAATCATTATCGGGTTCGGAACTGCATACCACACTAGGGTTATCGCCTAGTGGCTGTGTGCATGATGAAGCTCTAATATTACTTGAGGAAGAATCCACCGGAATCCTTTGGATCTCCTCCAAGTTACCATGATGTGTTTCGATGAATATCCATAATTTGTAAGCACTATCAAAATGAGCAAGCTTGTTAGAAATAGAAGAATCAAGTGCATTAAGCATATATTCTAACACAATCTTATTCATGGTAAACAATCTTTTGTCATTTTTACTCCACTTAGATTTCTCTATAGTGGGTACAATATAAGCATTATCAATAATTCCTCATAAATCAATATTTTTAGATTGCACAAATAGTTTAAATCTAGAAGCCTATTGTGCATAGGAAAAATTAATGAATTTAGGAGCAACATTTGATTCATAGCCTAACAAAGGTGCATAATTCATGTCCATGATAAATATATATATGTGCAAGCAAGACAAATGCAATCAAAACAAGATTAGCATAACCAGATAACTTGGATCTTTAACTCAAGGTGATTAGACCTTAAATCAAAGAGCACCAAGCTCTGATACCAATTGTTAGACCCGGGGGTGATTAGGGTCTTATGCTAATCTAATCCGATTTTATACCAATTAAAACTTATTAACAAATATATTCTTGTAAGATAGATATACAACTAATCATGAGCAAGAATATGCAATATGAATAAAAGAATATATCCTAGCAATGAGATATATATGCAAGGATATAAAACTAACACAAGGATAAACAATTTGAAACTAGATAGTGGGCAAACTAAATAATGGAACAATGACAATATGAGCAATGAGCATAAATAAGAATAAACACCAAAGAACATTCAAACACAATCAAATGATCACGGAGTTCGGACCTTCCGTCCTACGTCTCCGCTCCCTACTCCCGGGGAGAAATCTACTATCACAACCAGTTTTCTACATTCATCCGAATAATATTTACACCTCACACTCGGTTTTTTAGCTAATCGATAACTTTACAATCAACACTCTTGCAATCCCACTCTACACCTTCTTAAGTGTTGGACTCTAGACGTGTCTCCCTCAAGTGTTTGGATGCAACCTCTCTCTAGGTTCATCAACCGACGTCACTCCTCTTGGGATGATTCCCGACTCACACCACACACTTCTCTCGGTGTACAAGTGTATTACAAAGTGATCTCACAATAAAGCACAATTACAGTAATTATTTGTTCTCTAATATGGATGAGAACACAATGAAAGCTCACACTCAATTATTATAACTCTCACCAACCCAAATACTATATATAAAAATATGATAAGCTCAAGTGGGTGTGTGTAAACAATGAGTGAAATAAAATCTAACTCAAATAGCAAACTAGTAATAATAAGAATATGAAAATCAATAATAAAATTGCTAGAAAAGAGTTAGAAAAACTTCTCTATAAACACAAAGGAGAGGATGAAGAAGATTGAGAATGAATCCCTCAATTTATAACGTAAGCTTCATCCTTTGTAAACAAAAATCCTAAACTTAAAACAAACTAAACAAACTTTTAATCTCTTTTAAAACTTGTTTAAAACTCTCTCATGGTTATAGAAAATAGTTATGGCAAATGGGTATATATAGGATAGAAGAAAACAACTCAAAAAACCATAAAAACCCACTAAAAACAAAGAAACAGATGTTATCGCTACTGTGCAATGGCTGACTGCTACAGTAACAGCAGTCGACCATACTGTAGCGCGATCGACCGTATTGTTCACAGGCAATTTCTGCTTTTGACAGATTCTAGAATTTTACGTATCTGACTTTGTAAAATCAATTAAAAATAGTAAATCAACTCCAAAAATTATAAAATATTGAGAGAATGTTCTAGACATGTAGATAAACATATTAGAGAAAGAATTTCTGAAATATCACTTCCCAGTTGAGAAAAATAAATGTTTAAACACAGATATACAGTTTCTGAAAAAACTGCTGAAAACTTGGTTTTATAAATTCAATTGAAAATAACAAAACAACTCCAAAATTAGTAAAACTTAGGAAAATGTTTGTATATATGAAGATAAACATGTAAACAAAGAAAATTTTCAAATTACATTTCCCAATTGTGAAAATGTATCTGTTTTGTAAAAACATGCACGAACATGTGCACGAACATGAGCTCATTAGAAACTTGAATTTGTAAATTCAAATAATCATAACAAATTAATTTTAAAATTGGTAAAACTTTTGGAAACATTTATAAACATGAAAGTGAACATGTTAGAAAATAGTTTCTCAAATTAAATTTCTCATTTGTGAAAACTCATGAATTTTGCAAGTGTGTCCAAAACATAAAAATGTGATATACATGAAATTTAATGTTTTGACATAAACAATGTTTTGAAGCCCTATGAGATGATTTTATAGACGTAATGAAATATGTATACAATGATTGTTAAATCCATAAACCAAAACTTGTGTATATATATAACTATATATATAAAAACCAAATGTGTGTGTGTATATATGATTGAGCTTAAAGTACTAACACACATAATATAAAACCTAAACTAAATATACCCAAGCTTGATAGATCTTTTATGTAGCTCAACTTGATACACTTGCGGATGAAGCTAGAACTTGGATCTTGAACTTGAATTACGTAGGTTTCTCTCCACAATTCCGCCAACCTCTATTGGATATGATCGTGAATGCGTAATTCCATCCATCCTCCAACATGTTATTTGTCTACAATAAATAGAATTATACAAACACTAGACAAACAATATTAGAAGTAAATTGTTTGTTAAACATTATCAAAACAAGAAGGCTAACAACACACACACACACACAAGTTGGATTACACGTGCAATGCATGTGGTAAAAATTTTAATATTATTTTATATTATAATTTTATTTAGGAAAAGAATTGGTATAAATTTATTGAATGCAAATAATATAGCCAACATATGAACAGAAGCTAAAAATTCACAACGTTTGAACAATAAAATTATATTTAGGGATCAATTAGGCGATAGTACATTGGTTGCATCTACAAGGTGGCTGATCAATCAAAGACTATCACAATAATATATCTAAAAATAATGTTTGATGATGTGGATGTAAATCCAAACTTATGATGTTATATTTTATGAATGTGCATTGCATGTAACTTTGTTATTTCTTCAGGATCAAAATAAAAAGTGTTTTTGTTCGAGCAAAATAAGTATGCTAACTTCTCAATGAAAGAAATTTCTTTTAGCGCTTCAGTTAAAAAAAATTCAATTTTGTATTATAACATATTAATAATTAATAGAAAAGAGGAGAAGGGGGGGGGGGGCGATGATCCTAATGCTTCTTTTGGGTTCTAGAGTTACATGAATCATGCATATTAGTACATCAAATCTTTTCCCTAAAATTCAAATTGGTATTAGGTCACTAAATTTGGCTATTTTCAATATTACTACCTTATATCTTTCATATTTTCAAGTTAGCCCCTCAAATCATTCAAATTGTATTTATTTTTTATATTTGGTACCTTAAATCATTCAAATTTGAAATCAGTCCCTAAAATCATTGAAATTGCTAATCGGGTTAAACCTTAGTTCGTTTCGTTTAGAAATTAGTTCATTGAATAAAAGAAGTTATTAGAGCGCTTAATTTGAAATAGTTTTAATATTTGACTGACTAATTTCAAATTATGAAAGACCCAAGGGTAGAATAGTAAAAAAACCAGATATTTTTAGCAATATGAGACAAGTGATATTAGATTGGTCCATCATTGCATTGCAGAATAGCCCTTCTTTCCAATTATCCTATTCATGATGAATTTTGTGCATGATCAGAGCTTCACATGACTTCGAAACATAAATGATGAAAGAATTTATATCATATACAGTCTGAATGAAATTAAGATATAATGCAGCATCTCTAGATTCAAATTTACAAGCAAGAATAGAAGTTGGTGTTTGGTCAAATTCCAGCTGCTTCACTGCCAGGTATAGTAGTATTAGCACAATCTATGCATTTGTATACATTAAGATTGATGAGTATGAGACCTGAAGATGATAGTTATACGCACAAAATCATTTAAAATAACAGTAGAGGAGAATGAAGGCTTAAAGACTTCATAAATCAGGTTGAAACAGTAGAGGAGAATGAAGCACACAATTTGCAATAAGATAATGCAAATCTATAACTATTCTGGAATTCAAGGTCTTAAAATAACATCTTTTTTTTCATTCTTAAATCATATTCCACCATTTTAACTGAAGCTCCTTCTAGAGAAACAGTAAATATTATATATTATAAACTATTCATCCAGCAAACTGGCATTCTATATAAAATTTACCAAACGGATGTCCCAAATTCAAACCTACAATCACACATACATGTAAAGGAATTTTTTTAAAAGACATTGTCTAAAATGTTGGTAAAAATAGATAGCCAAATTCAAATTGTATATTCAATCCATCAATTTTCTTTTTCTAATTTCTTTTGGGGTCAATTTTTCTCCATTTTTATTTTTCTATAGTTCATATTTGGGGATAAATAACTGGGAAATGTCATGGTGACATTATACCCAGAACATTAGCATTTTCCACACTCTATACTGTATGTTTTCCTGACATGCTTGGCTACATAACTTTTTCTGTATTTTTAATGATAAGATAGCAATTAGACTAACGTGGATGCAATATATGTGCAAATTTCAGTCATGTAAGTTTTGATAAGCGTATTGACTCTCTATCTTTTGCTTAGCTAGTTTTGCAACTTGGTATCTTTTTGGGGCTTATTTTTCCTACCTCAAGTGATATTTTGTGGATTCATTTCTGGTGAAACAATCGATGTAACCATGCACATATGTAATCATTTTGCTGAATCATGTCATGTGATGCTATGTTAACTGAGTTTAAAAATACTCTTATTTCTAGAATTACAATGCATAAACTTTTAGGAACTCATGTTTTAGAAAGATAACAAAGATAGAAAACATTGTTAAATCTCCATTGAAGTTGTTAAATGTTTGCTTTGAAAATATGAAATTATTTTATACAGAAAATATTGTTCGATTAATTCACCTGTATAATGTTCTGAATTTATTTGTGACTTAGGAAATTAAAACATTGTGCTCAGTATTACCTTGCTAGATGGGTTCTCCTATGAACCTGAATCCCTACACCTCCAAGCACTACATGAAAATGAAGAAAAGTTAATATTAATTACGATCAAAACTGATCGTAATGGTAATCCATCAACTTGTGGAATTTCCTATATAGGACAATTAACTTAGCTTGACTCACTTTTCGATCCAAACTTAGGTAAGCAGTTTGGTGTTTTGTTAGCTCAATAATTGAAAATATTTTTCTCACCTTTAAGCACTTCCTATGGTGGATAATATCCATACTTGAAGTCATAGGATCTTTAAAATTCTAATTTCCTGAATAGCACAAATTAAAGACATTATACACTATATACATATAGTACTTGTTTAGGAGAATGTAGATTGTTCGTCCAAACAAATAGAGGTTTTTCAAAAAAAAAAGTTCGGGAGCCTTTAAGGCTTTGAATACCTACAGCATGTCCTGAACAAGAATCAAACATGAAGTTGCTCCATATATAAAGTTTTTGGTGATAAATTATTACCCATTGAGCAAGCTTTAATATGGTCTGTAATTTTATTAGATACATACCCTTCTGGGATTAATTTAATGAAAGTATGGTAAGATAACCAAACCATGGCACCAATAATTGGTATTGTCCATGTAATGTATGGTTATAACAAACTTATATGTGTTAGATTATGTATGACCTACTAATGTTTCTTTTACTTTCATCTTAATTACCATTGGTCCAACATTTTTTATTACAAGGAGGTAATATGCTTTCCTAGAACCAACATGTTTGGCAATATGCTTTCCATATCTCGAGATTACAAATTTTAGGATTTGCTTTCCTAGAACCTCATTGAACCAAACACCAAATTAGAAATTCCAAGATATTTATATAAAGCTAGGGCTTTGTTTTTTTTATGCAGATTCATTATCCTATATTTTTAGGATTTGAATCAAACAGCCCCTTAAGGAAAACTTGGTAAGCAATGTCATTGTTGAATTCATACGAAAGTCAAAGAATTCAGAACTGAGTAAAGATGTCAAGTTGGGAGTCCATAGATTGGACATTACCTGAACATACAATCATACTTTGATCTAGAATGTCAGTCCAGATAGGTGACATTATACTTTTAGACGTTTAGTTAAACTTAATGGAGATGTGTTTGTGGAAAATTTGCAGTAAAAAGATAGTGAAATAAAATTAACTTGTATTCTCTCAAAATCGATTACAATTGGGATTTCCTGATTACAAAAGAGGGGAGAATGATCTGGATTCTCCCCTTTGTTTAAAACTGGGTTCTTTACGGTGGCGATAGAGTGCCTCCCTCGATTGCTCGCATCGAGTTTGCTCTCCGTTGATGATCCGAACGTCTTGATTCACTGAAACGTGGTCTTCTCCTCACGATTTGACACTGTGGAAGACTTGCGTGGCAAGTTTGAAACTCTGAATGAGTTGATAACTCTGAACGAGTTTAAACTCTTGAAAAAGAGTTGATTTAAACCGAAAATCGGTTAATAGCCAAGGATGAAGAAGCTCCTGTTGCCGAACGTTGCTGAGGGATGACGTCGATCTCCTCAAAAGCCTGCCCAAGGATCTCTTCTGTTGCTGCCAAGAAGTTCCAACAGACTGACCCCCGAACTGAATTGATTTTCAGTTATTTATAGAGGATTAAAAAGTGTAACCACCCCCTTAATTCGCTCCTAAGTGGGGCTAATGGGATGTAACCACCCCTTAAATCACTCCTGAGTGGAGTTGTGATCCCCTCAGATCGTGGGAAACGGTTTTGAAACCGTTCAGCTTGTGTTTGAACGAGTCAAACGCAAAATCCGCGTTCTGGCATGAATTCTGCGATCAAACGCACTGTCTGGAAGCTGCGTTTGTAGCATTTGGAAGCTGCATTGGCATCTTATTAGAAGTTGCGTTTGACAGCTTGGAAGCTGTATTTGGCAGCGGATGGAAGCTGCGTTTGGCAGCTGATGGAAGCTGCGTTTGGCAACGGATGGAAGCTGCGTTTGCAGCTTTCAGAGGCTGCATTTGAGCTGCGTTTGTGGCTATGAACACGGTGCATCTTGATGCTGGTACGCGGGGAGGACTTCCACGTCTTTATTTTGAAGAGACCGTCGATTTGTAGTCTCTTTCTGTCGAAGCATTGCAAAGATCGTCATTTTATAATCTTTTCTTTAGCTCTCTGATATATGAGAGTCGTCAGATTATAACTCCCGATGTTGATTGTGAAGGTTGTTGATTAGAGCTTTCATCAATTGTTGTGAAGGTCGTCAGATTGTAACCTTCATCGATCTACGTGAAAGTCTTCAAATTGTAGCCTTCTGGAAGTCGTCAGATTGTAACTTCCATTATCGGTGTTTGATGGGGATCAGCTATCTATTATGATTTTTAGACAGCCTACAAGATGTATTTTTTATGCGTGTTACTTTACCTTACACCTGAATCCCTCATGAGATGTATAATACGCCACACACAGAGTTAAACATGTTCTTTCAGTAAACTATTTTGTCTCTGCTCTTAAAATTGATCACAAAAGCAGGTAATAGTTTTGGTGAGAAATTGTAAATTGAATTCAAGATAACAAAGTATAAATATGCAAAATTAAACAGCAAATATCCTGCAGTGAAGTCAAAAGCATAGGCAAATTCCAGAAGTATATAGCATACCTTACTGCAGATATCCCTCAGTGATTTGGAAAAGAAATCCTAAGTTACTGACCTAAACTCTACCTCCTCATCTCAATTTAGAAAGCATGATTCTGTTTCTCTTTAAAAAAACAAAGAGCATGAGTAAGGAAACAATATAAAAAGTAATATAACAAAAGAATCAGGAAATGGAGGGAGAAACTTTTGTACATGAAGTCGTGAAAGTTTATGCTCCTTTTTATGCAACATAATTAGTTCACCATGAAGATAATCAAATTGAAGCTCGAAAATGCGACTACTGTGCACCACTTATATAATTCCTAACTCACCTGAATCAGATAAGGAAATGATATCACGTTACTAAAGCATGACACTTTTTATTAAAAAATAAAAAGAAAAAAGAAAAAAATCATACCCAAGCTCTACTATTTTTGCAACTACAAGCAGTCAATAGCTTCTTCTTGCATGTTTGTGTTTTGAGCCAGACTAATTTGAATCAGCTTATCCTCATCTCTATCTGGCGTTATGGAAGGACTCCCATGATTATGCATTGACCGCTCAGGTGCATTAGCTACTGAGACCTTCATCTTTGTGGACAAATCAACATCTAATAAAGGTAGCCACTAGAGCCTCTTAAAATTCAATATAAAGCATACAGGACAACAATAAAATCAGTTACTACAACATTGAGATTTTCATAAATAATTTCAACCAAAATCTTCTGGGGTCAGATATAAGCGTTAGTATTTCCCACATCCAACTCTTGTACCCATTAACAATCACCAATTTCCAAAAAAAAATCCTCATTCCAAGCAATATAAAAAGAGTAGTGGTTGCAATAATTGCAAAATTGAATGAAAATGTGTGATAATAAGAAAGAAAGTAAAAAGTATATACCATCAGGAAGTCATTGATTATTCCATTCAAAAAAGAATCCCAAAATAGGAGGGAAAAAAGGGATAAAAAAGAGGGATAGAGCCATATAATTGACAAAACGGAAAGTACTGGGAAAAAACTCTTAACTTTAACTATCATCATATGACTAAGATTAACGAAAACCCTAATCACTTAATATTCATTTATAGAGCATCATCATACAGAAGCACCAGGTAATTATCAACATAAACAATTAAAGTTTGAGTTTAAAAAAACCAATTTCGCAACCAGACTTGCAAGATTTGATGATTGGCCCCCAATTGAAGGTCATTGTAATTTTTTCTTTTCAGTGTTTACTTGCTCCAAAAAGATCGCTAGTCAAACCCCGCACGATGAAAAATCAACTCTCTGTATCAATTTCGTCCTAGAATCACAAATAAAACACATATAAAGCACTGAAAATAATGTAAACTATTAGAGTTCCGAAACAAACCCTAACATCTAGGGGGATTTTATGAAAAGTATAATAACTACAGTAATTTAAATATAAATAGTGTTAAAAAGAATTTCCCTAAGGGGTCTATTTGCATCAAGTAGAACTATAAGGAGTCTGCCTGCAACATACAGAACTACTGGGGTCTCTTTATGATGGAGTGATACTACAATGGGTATGTTCACAATTAACCCTTTATATTGGTGCTCTATATGCAAATGATTAACTATAATCACTTGCAAAATAAAGAAAATAAAACCGAACTATGAGAGACTCATCCTTAAGCTCAAGGAGCTTTGACTGAATATGGGTTTGTTTTAGTCTACACAAAAACGGAAACCAAATAAAAGCATGCATGATTAAAAACATGAATCAATTTCTACTTCGGTTCAATCCAATAAAATAAATAATCAAATAACCCAAAATAAGATAATATCAAATATGAATATTTACCTTGATAGATGAGTTCTCCCACAACCGTCAATCCTTAAACCTCTAAACACTACATGAAAAAGAAGAAATTAGAATAATATCAATTACCATCAAAACTAATTACAGTGCAAGAAAAGAAACTAAATTATAATGCATAGAACTAAAATTAGTTTGGCGTTATGAATACTTCAAAAATGCAATGAATCCATTGAGAAATTGGGACTATATGTGAAAATATCAGAATG
>BQKN01000779.1:51570-66447 GCA_022839385.1 Asparagus kiusianus | reverse complement strand
TCAACCTCCCCCTCTCCCTCCTCTTCATCATCCTCTTCCTCCTCCTCATCCTCTTCAACAAAACCTCGTCATCATGATCATCATCATGGCATAGAACAGATTGTGGAGAAGATGAAAGCTGAGGGAATGTGGCCTGATCTAATGATTCAATCTATGGCTTGCAAGTTTGTTCTCCCTCTATGTGCTTCTCTTGACAAAGCTTCTGATGTTGAGAGGGTTTGGAAAGTGTGTGAGGCTAATGTCAGGGATGGAAGCGTCAACCTGTCGGATGAGCTGAACTGGAGCTAAAACTGAGTGTACAGGAAGATTGGAAGACAGGAGCACTGAAAGAAATTGAACCCAGGCTTGGGATGGTCTGTTTTGCAATACTTTTAAGTCCAAGCTGATTGTAATAAATGTCCAAAGTTTGTTACAAACAGTTAAAATCTGTTTTGTTAGTTTTGAGTCTGTGCACGTTTTGTGCACGTTTCTTGTTTTGTTGTGTTGAGCGACAATATCAAAGGGGGAATGTAATCAGAGATCATCATGAATGAAAATATTGATTTCTTCTCCTCAACTCAATCTTAATCTCTCTTCCTCAACTTCTCTCTATTTTCCTTTCTTTCTCTGTTCTTTACAGGTTCTTCCTTGCTAAAAATATGGCTAGAAGGTTCAATAGAGGAACACGATCCTCTCAATTGGTATCAGAGCAGGTTGAAGCTGAAGCAGGCGCTGAAGATTTCATGGCAGATCAAGATGGAGCTTCAGCAGATGAGGGAATACAACAAGAAGTTCATTTGGAGGAAACCGTTTCCAGTCGAAAGGTCTTCAACCAAATGAATCGCATGGAGGAGACCCTCAACCGACAGGGACTCATTAATCAAGCAGTAATGGCACAATTGAAAGAATTAGCTTCTCAATTGCAAGAACTCAAAAGCACCAAGGATCAAGCAACTCTGAGATTATCAAACACTGGAATGAAAATTGATCAAGGGATCTTGGGGTCAGGATCCAGAGGTGAACGTGGGGTTCTTGGACCAGGCAACAAGGACCAAATTCATGAGAATAATCATCAACCACAGAGGAGGGTTGATTTGTCTGGTGAATTTCCCTCAACTCATAACCAAAACCATGGTAATTTCTTGAGCCAAAAGAATTCCTTCTTTAGTAATCAGAAGTTAGTTCAACCGAAATCTCTTAGACTAGATTTTCCATCCTTCTCTGGTTCTGAGAACGTGGTGTCTTGGTTAGAACAAAGTGAACAAATATTTGATTACTATGACATCAAAGAGGACGAATGGGTTAAGGTCTGCTCTTTTTATCTGAGGGATGAAGCTCTACAGTGGTTTAGGTGGTTTACAAAAAATCTTGATTACTATAATCACTGGGAGGTCTTTAAAGAAGAAATTATCACCAGGTTTGGGCCTAGTGAACTCCTCAAACCCTATGACACATTCTCAACTATGAAGCAAACATCTACTGTTAGGGAATATTTGGGCAAATTTGAGTAGACTCTAGGCCTATTAGATGATCAACCCTCAAAACGTCACATCTTGGAAAAATTTATAGGGGGTTGAAGGATGAGTTGAGGTATGAGGTAGCTGCTGCTAGACCTTCTTCTTTGAAGGGGGCAATATTCTTGGCCAAGTTATTTGAGGATAAACAAAAAAATAAAAAGAAAGTTAGAGGCAATTGGAATGTCTTTATCAAGGGAGTCCTTCAACCCGTTCATCTATTAAAACTCCTGTCCAAGAAAGACTTAAATCAACTTCATAGGTCAAGAAGCTTACTCCTGAAGAAATTCAAAGAAGGAGGAGTCAGAATATCCGCTTTACTTGTGATGAAAAATGGCATAGGGAACACCAATGTAAGGATAAGCGCTTGTTCATATTGGAGGGCATCATGACAGGAGATACGGATGAAGATGTAAATAATTCTTTAGAAGATGAAGCTGGTCGGGTAGCAGTTGAACTGGCTGAAAGCTTAGTGAGAGGGGCTCCATCTATTTCAGTGCAGGCTCTCAGTGGAATCACAGCTTCCCATACCATTAGGGTAGTTGGTTATTACAAAAATCAAGCCATTAGCATCTTGATAGATTCTGGTTCCACACATAATTTTATCAACTCCAAATTAGTCAAGAAACTGGGTTTGACAGTGACAGAGTTTAATAACTTTGACGTTTTGGTGGCAAGTGGAGAGGTAATCAAAGGAGCTGGGTATGTCAGGAAGTTTTACTTGATTGTCAAGGGGTAAACATTCAGGTCAATCTATTGGTAATGCCTATAGGAGGCAAAACGTGTAGATTGGATGAAGACATTGGAGGATATCACATTGAATTTCCAGAAATTACAAGTAACTTTCTTAAGTAATGGAATTAAAAGAACTTTGCAAGGGGTAATTCCAGGAGAGATGCAATTAGTCAATAAAAAAGCATTGCCAAATCAGTTAGAGAACAGGAAAAAGGATTTCTGATTCAGTTGTGCAGTGTAAGTTTACAGGAATCAAAATTGGAAGGCCTAGGTGAAGAATTACCTGAAGAAATGCACCAGTTGATTCAAGAATTTGATGTGGTTTTTCAAGAATTACCCTACCTTCCTGCCATGGAGATAGACCATAGAATTCCACTTGAGCCTGGAATAAAGCCAGTGTGTATCAGACCCTACAGGCATGCACATTTTTTGAAGGAAGAAATTGAAAAGCAAATTGAAGAGATGTTGAAAAAGGGAATCATCAGACCCAGTCATAGTCTCTTTTCTTCACCTGTAGTCTTGGTTAAAAAATCAGATGGAAGCTAGAGAATGTGTATAGATTACAGTACTTTGAACAAAGCCACCATTAAAGATAAATTTTCTATACCAGTTATAGATGAGCTTCTAGATGAGCTCCATGGAACACAGTTTTTCACCAAATTGGATTTGAAGTCTGGTTATCACCAAATAAGAATGTATGAACCAGATATTCAGAAAACTGTATTTAGAACTCACAGTGGACACTTTAAATTCTTGGTTGTGCCATTTGGTCTCACGAATGCTCCTTCAACATTTCAAGCTCTCATGAATACCATCTTTAAAAGTTTTCTTAGGAGATCTGTGTTGGTCTTCTTTGATGACATCCTGGTATAAAGGAAAGGGTGGCAAGAACATCTAGTGCATTTGAAGCAAGTTTTCCAGATTATGAAGAACCACAAATTAGTTGCAAAGCTGTCCAAATGCAGATTTGGACAGAAACAAGTTGAATATCTGGGGCATATTGTGTCACAAGAAGGGATTAGTGTAGACCCCAAAAAAAATTCAAGCTATAGTTGAGTGGCCTGTACCTAAATCACTCAAAGGGTTAAGAGGGTTCCTAGGCCTAGCTGAGTACTACAGAAAATTCATAAGAGATTTTGGAACAATAGCTCAGCCCTTAACACACCTTTTAAAGAAGGGCCAATTTGGTTGGAATTCAAGTGCAGAGGTTGCTTTTAAATCTTTGAAGGTAGCATTAACAAATTCTCCGGTCTTAGCTATGCCTGACTTCAATTTACCATTTGTGATTGAATGTGATGCATCTGAAACTGGAATTAGGGTTGTGTTGATGCAGGTGGACAGGCCAATAGCATATTTTAGTTTTGCTTTGAATGGGAGAAATGTTACCTTATCTACTTATGAGAAAGAATTACTAGCTATAATCCTCTCTACTAGAAGGTGGCAACAATATTTGCTTGGTAGAAGTTTTGTGATAAGGATTGACCACCAGAGTCTCAAATATATTCTTGAGCAAAGAATTCAGTCAGGAGTCCAAAATAAATGGCTGGCTAAGCTACATGGATATGATTATGTAGTGGAATACAAACCAGGGAGAATGAATAAAGCTACAGATGGCTTATCCAGAATTTATGAAGAAGAAGTGGAACTTTCAGCCATTTCTATGGTCAATAGTGACTGGCTGAAAGAGATCAAAACCTTATGCTCTAAAGATGCCTTCTACACGGAACTTGATGAGAAGCTACAACAAGGACAAGTGAGCACTGAGGAGTATTCAAAGAAAGAGGGCATTTATTACTATAAAGGCAGAGTTTTACTCAGTCCTAGTGCACAAGGATTAAAAACCACCTTATTGAAAGAACATCATGATAGTCCTACTGCAGGACATTCTGGAGTTACCAAAACATTATATAGATTGAGGAGGGCTTTTTATTGGACGAATGAAAAAAGATGTCCAACAATATGTCCAATCTTGTGATACCTATCAAAGAGCTAATGGAGAAAATGTTGCATCTCCAGGGCTCCTACAACCATTGCCTATTCTAGAGTACATTTGGGAGGATTTGTCCATGGATTTTATCACAAATTTATCAAGAAGTGAAAACCAAACTGTGATATTTGTTGTGGTTGACAGGTTGTCAAAGTATGCGTATTTCTTTGCATTAGCACACCCTTACAATGCCCAATCTGTTGCTCAGGTGTTCTTTGAAGGAGTGTTCAAACTCCATGGGATGCCTAAATCTATAGTCAGTGACAGGGACTCCTTATTCACTAGCTTATTTTGGAAAGAACTTTTCAAATTACAGGGGAGCCAACTCAAATTCAGCTCAGCATATCATCCACAAGCTAATGGACAAACTGAAATAATTAATAAAAATCTGGAGTGTTATCTAAGGTGTTTTTGTTGTCACAAGCCAGGAGAATGGGGTAAATGGTTGGCCCTGGCTGAGTTTTGGTATAATACTACATGGAAGGTTTCAACCAATACTACACCTTTTGAAGCAGTGTATGGCCGACCTCCTCCATCCTTGCTCTCCTATATTCCTAAGAGTTGTAAGGTAGAGTCTGTAGATGCAGCTCTCTTTTCCAGAGATATAACCTTGTAATTTCTTAAGGACGGCTTGAAAAAGGCAGCAGAACAGATGAAGAGGTTTGCCGATAAGCATAGGAGTCCTAGGAGCTTTGATGTTAGAGAATGGGTATTTCTTAAGCTTCAGCCCTATAGATAATTGAGTATCTCCTCTTACAAAACTCATAAGCTTTCCCCAAAATACTATGGGTCTTACCAGATCTTAGAAAAAAATGGTGAGGTTGCCTACAAGTTGGACCTTCCTATTCGGGTACAGATTCATCCTGTGTTTCATGTTTCCCAACTTAAGAAGAGAATAGGTACTGATGTTGTCCTTCAAAATGATCCTCCTAGCTATGTTGCTGAGTTGGTTGATGAACCTGAAAAGATCTTGGATAGGAGATCAATAGCTCAAGTGAAAAAGTTGGTGTCACAGGTTTTAATCAAATGGAAGCAACGTTCTCCTTTAGATTCTACTTGGGAATCTTATTAGGATCTTGTCAAAAGGTTTCCTGCATTTGACCTTGAGACAATGTCCAATTTAAGGGGAGGAAATTATCAAGGATGGAAGCATCAACCTGTCGGATGAGCTGAACTGGAGCTGAAACTGAGTGTACGGGAAGATTGGAAGACAGGAGCACTGAAAGAAATTGAACCCAGGCTTGGGAGGGTCTGTTTTGCAATACTTTTAAGTCCAGGGTGATTGTAATAAATGTCCAAAGTTTGTTACAAACAGTTATAATCTATTTTGTTAGTTTTGAGTCCGTGCACGTTTTGTGCACGTTTCTTGTTTTGTTGTGTTGAACAACAGTATAAAAGGGGGAATGTAATCAGAGATCATCATGAATGAAAATATTGATTTCTTCTCCTCAACTCAATCTTAATCTCTCTTCCTCAACTTCTCTCTATTTTCCTTTCTTTCTCTGTTCTTTACAGGTTCTTCCTTGCTAAAAATATGGCTAGAATGTTCAATAGAGGAACACGATCCTCTCAGCTAAACCTCGTCGTGGTTGTGTAGATAAGTATTTTTTGAGAAAATATTGAAGTTAGGAAATAAAGTTTCATCAAAATTCTATGATGCTCTTCTGAGGATATATGCTAAAAATAAACTTCTATTTTGAGGGGTAAGATTTGGTTAAGCGCATGAAAGAGAATGGATGAAGGCCAGCTGGGTTCAGAAATAGGATGAAATTACATGAGTTGTTGTTTGAAGCCTACTTGAACGCAAGGATTCCAACGTATGGGTTTAGGTAAAGGATGGAGGCTGATAATATTTTCCCAAACAAGAAGCTAGCTGAACTACTAGCAATTGTGGATGAATTTAGGAGGAGGAGGAGGGAGAGGGGGAGGTTGAAGAGGATGAGGAGGAGGAGGAAGAGGATGATGAGGATGAGGGAGAGGGGGAGGTTGAAAAGGATGAGGAGGAGGAGGGAGAGGGGGAGGAGGAGGAGGAGGAGAGGGTTAGGAGCATGATGGGGTTTTAATGAGGGAGTTTTATGTAAGAAATCCCGTCAACAATGGTCGGAGCAGTAACTCCGATCAAATTTAAGGTGTATTTGGAGTCAGAGTCGACAAAATATACCAATCCGATAAAATTAAAAGAAAATATACCAACATGTCACCAAGCCTCTACAAAATATACCAATCTGGTCATTTTGCCATTAAAAAAAACACTCTCTCGATGTCTCCCCTCAACCTCTGCCGAGACTTGCAAGAAGGTAAGTTATCAACTTATATTGTGATAGTCTTTTTACTCTGATATTTACAAATTCATCTCCGTTATGATCTTCTTCCATGATCCTTCTCTTTCTTCCTTTGTCATCTTCTCTCTTCTTCTCCTGCATCCCTAGCTGCCTCAGAATAAAATCGCCTTGAACAGAAGTAAAGTACCAATGAAAATATCAGTCTGTTGCCTTCTGTTCATCCTCCTTTAATTTCTCAGTAACTGTACATTTCACAAACATATCACTTTATGACTTGATAACTGCACAGCGCCTAGCTAAAGATTGTCTTAGAACTGTAAAAATGAAAATTACTCTAGTTTACAAGGGAATGATGCTTATATACAAGCTTGTTACGCCGGACTTAGTAGGAGGAGGTAGCTCTAAACAGAACTGAACGGAAGAATATGATTCACGTAGCTTGCCTAAATTCGGGCGATTCACAAATGTAAATACATAAGTTCAAATCTGTTGTCTTCTGTTCACCAAATTTTTTTTTCTATACAAAATTGTCAATTTGGTTCTGCTACAATTTACAAATAAATATACAAGTTAAATCTGTTGTCTTCTGTTCATCATTTCTTCTATACAATTTCCCAATATGAAAATTTATTCAGTTTTCAGAAGGGCTTGAATATGCGTTTTGTTATAACGTATAACGGAAGGAGATACCCCTCACAGAACTGAATGAAGGAATATGATTGAAGGAATATGATTCATGTAGCTGACTCCAAACTTTTGGGATAAACTCCGGCGACTAAGCAGCAGCAAACTCCACCTTAACTATATCCACGGCTGTTGCTCCTTTCGGTGCGAAACATAGCGCGTGTATCCGACTCATCACTCGGGTACTCGCCAAAGTGCTGATTGGCGGCGGCGGCGGGTTTCAGCGCGCTATTCTGCTGATGCTGCTTGCGTAACTCACCACTAGCGGCGGTGCGGCGGTCGTACTCGCCGGAGTCAAACTCATAGCTGTTGCCGTCGTCAAAGGCCATGCGACGGAACTTTTGGATCTCGGCAGAGTACTGGTCAGAGTTGAAGGCTTGGCTTTGGCCGTATTTTACACCGTTGGTTAGGTCTTGCATCTCGTCTTGGCAGTCCAATGATCTCACCACCTTTGAAGAGAGAAGTTAAAAGTTACCTCATAAGAAGTGACAAATGTGTCGACCATTTGCTTGTTTTTAACTTTTGAGAGTTTAATTTAGTTTACTATAACATAGCTAACAGTTTGTAAACTATATTTTATAAGGGTTAAGTTGCATGTAGACCCGGTGTAGTCCCGATGTTTTGACCTTATTATCCCTCTACTTTTATTTTTGCAAATATATATCCCTAAGTGAACTTTTTTCTTACCCTCAGAGGGTTCTATTTGTCAAAAAACAACTTTATCTTTCTTTCAGGTTAGAAGAAACAAAATGGTTTATCCAAGGGGGTCTATCTGCAGCAATGAAACTACAGCTTAACAGAAATCAAATATGTTTACCTGAACCATGCGAGGTCGCTTAGGAGCAGAATGCCGAACGCAAGCAGCTGCAGTTTCAATCATAGTAAACATCTCGATCTTATTATAGTTTCCCTGCAGCCTTGGATCCACCAACTCGTCGCAGTTTCCTGTCTCAAGAGCATGAACTAGAAGCGGTCGAGCCTGTAAAGATAACAAACAACTTTGAGATAGTACGAGTAAAAACTTTGACAACACATGAAAATTCTATAAATTTTTACAGCAATCTAGAGTGTTCTAGAATTATCTAGAATCTTTGTGCAACATTTCGAAATGTGTTAAAAGTCCTTTAGAATGTGACAGAATGCTCTAGATTGTTGTGGTATAGACTAGACTAGACTAAAGTATAAGCAAGGGTAGTAGAATACAACAACAACAACAACAGCAGCAAGGGTCAGCTACATGAATTCTACCTCTTTGACTCAGGTTGAGGGCTATCTCCTCATTAACTTAATCATCATCACATATTTTTGACACTTTCTTCCAAATGGAAATTTTGTTAGGCCTACGTCAAATTTTGTTAGGCCTACCTCTACTTCTTTGTCACTTCTCCTAATTGGTGCATTTAATGGCCTCCATTCCTGATGACCAAAATAGAAGTGTTTTTCTCTGAAGTCTTTCGCTTCTTACTTAGTCTGTTAACTAACTAACTAAGCTTCTAAAGTTATGTGTCTACAAATAAAGCATGCAGTAGTATTATTCGTGGCATAATATGAACTCGCCTGGATAGATTAAAACAAATAATACTATGTTTCATTGCATATCATGTAGATATCAAACATGAGCATAGCCTTAGGTAAAACAAAAAAATGCATAAATTATCAATAATAAAGACTCACGAGTTTTCACAATGTTGGGCTATTGATACAATGTTACATAATATCTTCATGCAAAAGGTCGGATAAATTTGCCAACAATGTGTATCAGGCAATCCCAACTCCTTCAATGAGCATATGTTCCCAATTTTAATTTGCAAAGCAATAATGTGTAGACCAAAATTGAGAAGGAAAACCTGGCAGTACTACAAAATTTGCAGTATCAGTTGTTAAAGTCTTAATATCAAGAGCATTCAACCATGTTCTCAGTATCCTGCTTAATTTTTATTGCATTCTTTGTTTTAACCCCCTTGTCAATTAAAAACCTCCACGATGAAGCTTCCAAAGATTCTTAATCAGTAGCTTTCTAACTTTAACATTTCCAAAGGATGACCTTTTAAAAGTTTCATCCATCAAAATTTCAAGAATTCATAATTAAAAGCGAATTTCGTGCAATGTATAATCTGACTAGAGATAGTATGGTAATGAGTAAGACCATAAGCCCTAGGGGCGCAAATGGATCAAATATGATTTGAATATATATACCTGGCAGTACTACAAAATTTGCATTATTATATATATATATATATATATGGAGATAGAGATAGTTCGGTAATGAGAAATTACATATGTGGTTATTGATACAGATCATATGAGGAAAATAGATGTAGAAGAAATGGTAAGGCTCAACAGGATCTTGTTCTACAGAAAGTATTTAAATGCACCAGAATGTCTTATATTAGAATCCACTTATATAGATCCAAAATCCTAGAGCAAAAACACTGAATCTACACAATGGTTTCATATTCTTATGTATCTATTTCTGTAGACCATGAATATCCAAATCCATTTGCACTCCTAATCATGACTATTAGTAGGGGTGTAAGTTGTTAGCTTGCATGGAGTATTAACAAAGTCTACCTCAATTTCTTAAAGTTTTTCTTACGATGATAAAATCTAGCTCAATTTATTAAAAAAAAAACTTTACTTTTTGATTAAAAGTTAAAAAGAATAAAGGCCATCTCCGGCTGGAAGAAATTTTTTTTACAAGTTGCAAACAAAGTTGTTATGACAGCCGAATGATGTGCAAAGTCAACACACATACATTTAATTTCCACGTTTTGATGTCATAATGGAAGAACCAAGATTTTCATTGCACGGAGGACCATTTGGTTATCTAAATCAATAAATGGTAGACATCCATATTTTACCTATAAAACTTCAATCCCATGCTGCCAAGGAAAAAAAGGAAAAGAAAAGAAAAGAATGCAATTTGAAGACTCTTTTCCTAATCTGACTTTTGATCATAGTAAGAGCTGTGGTTTTCTAAGCAACTGTGCATACAAAAGTTGTAGGTTTCGGGCATCGTGATTTCACTTCTGATACATGTAGGTTTCAAGATGTATCTAGACAACTGTGCACACAGAAGTGGATGATATATCTGTGTGTGCACATGCACATGCGCGTGCATGAAAATGATATAATCAAAGTATCAACATTCAACAGCCAACTTCTTGGTTACAAAAGTGGATGATATCTCTGTGCGTGCACATGCACATGCGCGTGTATGAAAATGATATAATTGAAGTATCAACAATTCAACATTCAACAGCCAACTTCTTGATTACAAACTAATGTATCCAAAAAGTTTCCAACTAAAGTGTCAACCATGAAGACTATAAGAGTTAAGATAAATGTGAAATAAGCTAATATGATAAAAGAAATCAAGCATTACCCATTCGACTAAGCTCTCATCTCCTATGGGTCTCGTTGCATCTACAGGCTTGCGTCCTGTTATCATCTCAAGAAGCACGACTCCGAATGAAAACACATCAGATCTATCGGTTAATTTTCCACTCGATGCATATTCTGGTGCCATGTATCTGATAGTCAGTAAACATTTACAGATAAGTACATGTTCGCCATGTATCTGATAGTCAGTAAACATTTACAGATAAGTACATGTTCATATATCTTCTTTTTATTTGACACAGAGAACCAAAAAGAAGAATGAATTGAAATTGAAATTCAAGTAGTTCAAGTAATATAAGCATTTCAATGATTGTTTAATGGAATCAAAATCTACCCGAAGGTCCCCATAACACGAGTAGATACATGGGTGCTGGTATCATTTGAAAGTTTTGCGAGCCCAAAATCTGCAACCTATAGGTATGAGAATTTAGGAACATTATAATACGACAGTCGACACTCAAAAATAGGGAAGAAGAGAACAATTCAACCTGAATGCATGCATACCTGTGGTTCAAAAGAATCTTCCAAAAGTATATTAGCTGATTTTATGTCCCTATGGATAATTTTAGGATGGCCTGAAGATATAAGAGCAAACCTAAGAAAGATAAAATGATATTACTATAACTACATTCTATACTCGCCTTAATTCTCAAAATGAAAATAAAAACTACTTACAGTCTTCATGTAAATATGCCAATCCCTTAGCAGAACCAATGGCAATTCTCATCCTTTTCGACCAATCCAACGTATTCTTTCCTGGCCCATAGTCATGGAAACCATTTAAATCTTAGCATTTTCGACTAAATCAAACTAGGTTACTTGTTGATAGACCCCCTGTGCTATTTCACAATTGCGAATAGAACCTCTGTAGGTCTATTGGTGCAGATAGACCCCCTATACTTTTGCCCAAGTGCAGTTCGACCCCGAGTGAATTATGTCTGACTGTTAAAAGAGTCCCAAAATTTCACTCAGGGGGTCTATCTGCAGCAATTGAACTATGGGGCATCTATTCACAATAAAGCCATCAAACTAAATCAAAAAGATGTTCTCAAGTTACCATGCAAATGGTGCTCAAGAGTATTATTCGGGAGAAACTCGTAAACAAGCAACCGATGGTATTCAGCGATGCAATAGCCTACAAGAGAGACCAAATATCGATGGTGAACTCGACTAATGATATCAACTTCTGCTCTGAATTCTCTCTCTCCTTGGCCACTTCCAGCCTTGAGTTGCTTCACTGCAACCCTCCTGCCATCAAGAAGAGTGCCCTTGTATACACATCCAAAACCACCCTCACCGATCATATTTTCCCTACAAAATCCATCGGTTATATCCGCTAACTCTTCATAGGAGAACCATGACTTAGATCCATTATGTGCATTAGGATCCATTTGCCCTGAGTGATAACCATATCTATTACTTCCACCCATAACTCCAGAGTGTCCTTGAGCTAAATTGTAGTCGGAACGAGCCGAACCCCCCAGCTGCTGTGTTTGTCTATAGTAATTGTCGTCTACATTGAGAGAAAAACGTGGTAAATATGTGTGTCAAATAGGATGTTAGTGAAACTTTATAGTAGCCACTTTTACCCAATACAAAGCTTGTTGAAGGTCGATAGTCCAATGCATCCAACCTTCTTCTTCTCCTCCTAATGATCATCACAAAGCACACTGCAATCAGGATGACCAACACTCCTCCGATGATCAAACCAATGATAATCCCAGAGCTCGAGCTTGACGAATCTTTAGATGGTTTTGAAGTTGAAGAAGACGAAGAGGAAGATGAGGGTAATTGTTTAGGGTGAGAGGCTGGTGTGGAATCTGAAGGAGATGATGAAGATTGATCCTCCGGTCTACTTCCACCAGACGGGGAAGCTTTTGGTGGAGGCTTTGCAGATATTGGTGTAGTGACCTCGGGAGGGCTTGGATTAGTGGAACGAGGAGGTGGTGGTGAAAGAGCCTTGCTGCCTTTAGGTGGAGGATCGTTCTCTTTAGGTGGAGGATTCGGTGGAGGGTTATTGTCTTTAGGTGGAGTGTCGATGTCTTCAGGTGGGATATCGCTTTCTTTAGGTGGAGTATTGGTGTCTTTTGGAGGATTAGGCTTTGACGGAGGAGGAGGAGAGTTAGTTTCTTTCGGAGGTGGAGGAGTTGAACGTGGAGGAGTTGAGGGTGGCGGAGGGGACACTTTTGTGCTTGATGGTGGAGGTGGCGTAGATTTTGAACTTGAGACTGGAGAATCAGGGTCATCTTCATCTCCAAAATTTGTGGGATTATCAGAAAGAAAATCCCCCATCTTTTTCTTGATATGTTATAGAGTAGGATTGAAATTCAATCTTTCTCTCAACAAATGGCTCCTTTCATCCTTGCTACAACATATTCAACAGCCATCGTACAAGAAATGTATAAGAATAAGGAGTGATAGTCTATGAATCATACATTATTTGAGAAAGATCATAGATGAATACCTTTGAGGAGGGATTGAGTGTTTTGTTTTCCATGCAGTTGTCTTTTCTCTTAAACTTCTTTAATCTTTGCACAAAATTAAGAGGAAAATGTTACATTTGCTCCGATAAGAGATGAAAAGGAGCAAAAATTTCTTCTTGTTCAAAGAAAAGAAATGTAAGGAAACTACCATCGATTCATTGAAAGTCCTATGCATTGAAGATGGTAGCAAATGTGGAGCCAAATGCAACATCTCCCCTACTTCAACTGCTCTTCTCTTTTCTCATGGTTGCAAAATTTAATCTACTCCAAATTTACATCTTTAGATCTCTCGTGATCTAAAAGAATAAGATAAGATAAAGGTAATGTAGAATCCAGTTGAGATAGAAATATGAGCGTATTAATAACTTTTTTTGAGAGAAAGAGCATATTAATAACTACAAAGCTTCTATTAGAGAAAGTGTGCAAATTTTGACCTTAACTCGATATTTAGTTTTTAGATTTGTCATTGCAATGTAGAAGCAAATTGAGGAAGTAATACAACAAACGGCAGAATTATCAAGATATTAAGGAAATTGTGCAAGTTTTGATATTAACCCCTAATTTGATTATCTACAGCTGAAAGGTTCAACCTTTGGTACAAAATTGTAGAAACTGGCTCTTCATGGTCCAAGAGAAAGCCCTAAAAGAAACCCTAGATCAAAACTTCAAACTGAGAAAACCCAATTCAAAGAAATCATGAGAACCCTCTAAGTTGCTGTTTTCAACAACAAATGAAACCCAATTTAGGAACCCAGTAATCAAATTGAACAATGCAACTTAGGAAAGAGTAAAAAAAAAGAACAGGAGAAAAATTAAGGATTACCTCTTGTTCTTCTCCTGATTTTGCTCCTGATTTTCAAAAAAAAACTTTTCTTTTTTGTTTAAATTTTTTTTAAAGAGAAAGGGAGCTTAATGTTTTTATTTCAGGATAAAGAGCTCCAAAAGAAATTGCTAAATATAGTAAGTAATTGCTCTCATCCGTAGACAATGAATGAAGAGACCTCCTGATTTGGCGCGAACTTCTAGATTTGATATTTAATTGTTGTCAGTTACTGTTTAAATAGTAATACAATTTTAATTAAAATTTATCGGTTTTTCTATAAAATGTACATTAACACTCTATAAGAGAGGAAAGAGATAGATAGAAATGAATAGTCCATAGACCCCCTAATTTGTATTAATTTCTATGCATAATTTATTTCTCTCTATCTTTCTACTCTCTTATAGAGTACCCATGGACGCTCTATAGAAAAACCAAAAATTTATTTATGTGTAATTCTCTTGAGTTAATTGCATTTCCAAATAATTATATCTCTTAAGAGATAATTAATTTTCTAAACAGTTACATGATGATCCAACTATAATTCTCAGGACTTGATGAGAATATGGCCCACTTTATAAATAACTAAAATTTAAGCGATTTTTATCTATTTTAAAAGTTTTATATAATTTTTTTAAATCACCTCAATTCAGAGGTTTTATGACAGGAGAAATTTTCAAAATGAACATTTTTTAAATTTTAATAGGCAAAATTGATATTCTCAAAATAAAATTAGCATTTTCTTCCTCTTTTTTTTTTGCGAGTTAGCTATAAAGAGTTCAAAATTGCAAGAGTAAGCTTCATAATTACACAGGATTAGTAGTCCCGTGTAACTACAGTAACTAATCTCACCTATAACTCCCGTGATCCCTCTCTCTTTTTGTGCCCTCACTTCTCTCTCTCTCTCTCTCTCTCTCTCTCTCTCTCTCCTCTCCTCTCCCTCTCCCTTGTGCCCATCTCTCTTGCGTCCCTCTCGCTCACCAGACTCCCT
>BQKN01000779.1:0-51560 GCA_022839385.1 Asparagus kiusianus | reverse complement strand
TACTTCTCCGCTCTCATCAACCTCGACGCCGATGCGCTCGCCGTCACCACCTTCGTCATCATTATGGGGGTCTGCCCACTCGAAGATGGCCAGTATGTGTTGAATTTTTGGATGCTTAAAACAAGGGACTAGTAGTCCCGTGTAAATTAATGAGCTCATTAGTAGCCACTAATTACACGGGACTACTTGTCCCGTGTAATTAAAGAGTTAATTTTAGCAAAATCGATCGTTTTCTGCCAACATTGGCAGAAAACGGTCGATTTTCCTCATTTTTTTCAAAATAGGTCGATTTTGTCTATTAAATTTAAAAGATGGTTCATTTTGAAAATTTCTCCTTTTATGACATGCACCTTAATTTTTAGGATTGTTTTTTAAATTATTAGTCCGCCAAATTTTTTATATTTTGAAATTAGCCTCCTTATTACATTGACCCTCCACAATGTCAACCACAATTTACCCTTTAGTTGGTAGGCTACTTTCTTAAGCTCTCACTCATCTGGAATCTCCATATACTTGAAAAATCTCTCCATCTCTACAACACAATCAAGAAATTCTTTGATATAAAGTTGCTCATTAAAGGATAGCATATCCATCTTCATCTTGAACCCTCTAGCATCATAATTGTCCCATTATCGGTAGTCTTTGCGATCATCACCACGGTGTGGGGCAAAGACATACATATGTGTGTGTGGGGGGGGGAGTAGTGTTACAATACACCTAGGCTATAATTAACTTAGTTACACCTACTCGTAAAAAGCAAATGTTTGAGCGTCGATATTGTTAGGAATCTTGACCCCAAGATTAGTTTGTTTTTATGATAACAAATATTATATGTTGTGTGTATTATATGCTAACATTTGTTTTGTAGTATCAAAGTTATATCAACAATTATATTCAAAGAGATACTCGAGACATAGATGAGTTCAAGGCAAAATGAAGCAAAGAAGAAGATATACTTTATTGTCAAAATGTAATTTTATATTTTTTGCTTAGAAATTTGTACAAGCCTTGATCACTCACACACATACACACATATAGTGTTAGAACATACTAACACATGCTTAGTGTGTTGGTTAATAATAGAAATCCCCTATGTTAGCCATTAGAGTTTATAGATATTGAGTAAGTCTTAAAATATTTTATTTATACCTCTTATTAGTTTGAATATGAAAAAACTCAAAAGATCAAAGTTGTAGGTCTCTTCAAGAGCTTTCCAACAAATCTTAAATTACCTCATTCTGATATCGGATAAGAAAGTTATAGTCAAAATATTAAAAAGAAAATTCCAAAATCTATGAGTTTACAGTGTAGTCGACTACTATGCATTGTAGACTGTAGTCGACTACTAAGTAATTTTCTAACTTCACAGAGTCTGTTTAGACTCAATGTAGTCAACTACTATGACTTGTAGTCAACTACAGATGTAGTTTTTTTAGATTTTAGGTTTTGAATAAGTGACTGTTTATAGCCGTTTTGTGGATGTTAATTGGGTTTAAAAGTATGTCATTTCAGAGGCTATAAATAGGTTAAACATCAGAAAACAAGCACCAAGTTTTACACTTATAAGATTCACATATTGTGCAAATTAACTCTCTAAACTTTTAGTTTTTCAATCTGTTTTTCCATAAAAGAGAGTTTCTGATATTGCCTTTGTTCTTATCATTCTTAGAACTTGTTTAGGTAATATTCAGAGAGTTAAAAAGATTAATAAGCTACTGTTATACGTTCACATCCACATCAAGGCTTATAGGATTGGAATTGTACATTGCTTCAAAGAAATATTCTCTCGATTTATGAGAGGGGTTGATCTCTTGGTCTAGAGGTTGGTTTATAATTAGCATGGTCTTGTCAATTGGGTTTGCAATTTGCATAATCTTGCAAATTGGTCAGGTTTGTTTTTGATTTTGTAAGGTTTTAAAATCATAGTGGAAACTCTCAAGCGGGAGTTGCTTGGGGACTGGATGTACATCGGGGAGGTGGAACTAGTATACATGTTTGTGTTTGTGATGTTCATTTTCTGAGTTTGCATTCTTTCTTTGCAATTTATAATCTACTTTGCAAACCCACCCTCTAGTGTTTAAGTTAAAGCTTCCACAGATTTTTATAAGAGCACACTCTATTCTTAAGGGTCACGATCCTACACTTGGTATACATAAGCAAAATCAGACCCTACATTTGGTATCAGAGTAAGGTGAAAGATGGCATCAACAAATACATCATAATTCAAAGAAGGTCATTCTACAAATCGTCCACCAATGTTCGATGGATTGAACTACAACTATTGGAAGTGCCGAATGAAGATTTACCTTCAATCAATTAGCTATGAACTTTAGAACATTGTGAAAACAAACTATGAGAAGCCAACCACTCCTTTCATGGAATGGCCTACATCTCAAAGGAACAATGCAAACTTGGATTCTAAAGCAATGAATGCCTTATTTTGTGCTCTTGATAAGAATGAGTTCAATAGGGTGTCAACGGCCGCATCCGCATATGATATTTGGCACACACTCGAGGTAACTCATGAAGGTGCAAGTAAGATTAAAGATACTAATAATAATTTCATTTGTTATGGTTGTAATAAGCCAGAACATATGAAGAATGATTGTCCCCTTCTAAAATCAAAGTCAAAGTCTACAAAATTTAATAAGAAAATGAAGGCTTTGACGACTATATGGGATGATAATGATGATTCGTCTTCGGATGAAGAAATCGAAGAAAAGGAAAGCGCCCATATGTGTTTTATGGCACAAGATGAAGTAAGTGATAATGAAGAGCTTTTAGATGCTTTCAATGAATTATATGAAACATTTTTTAGATTAAAGGCTTCACATAATTTTCTTAAAGGTGAAAATAAAAGATTACTTGAAGAAATTTTTAATTTTAATTTTTCTACTATTTCTAATTCTCAAGTAATTGAATTGAAAGAGAAAAATAAATCATTTCTTAAAGAAAATCATATTTTGACTAATGAGAATGTTTATCTAAAATCAGAATACAATTATTTAAAAATTTGCATTAATGTTTTAGATAAATATATTTCTTCTATTAAATTAAAATATGATGATATATGTTTGAATGTTACTAAATTCAATAAAAGTAAAGAGAATTTGAATAATTTGCTCTCATTTCAAAAATCTTCAAACAATCATTTTGGTATTGGATTTGTTTCTAAGTATTTTACAAAGAATGATTATGTTTTGAAGAATAATAATAAGAATATTCATGCTAAACAAAATAAGTATATATGGATTCCTAAGAATTTGAATATTCATGATAGGAATGATTATATTTCATCATATATGTATGAAGGTTGCAATTCAAAGAATTACACTTATGTTAATAAATGGAAGCCAAATTCCAAGTGGATTTGGATTTCTAAGGACTAATCCTAATGATATAATATAAAATGGTACCAAAGTGCTTAATATTTTTATTAAGGTACCCGGTAAAAGAAAATTTTAACTAGAATTATGTTTATTTCTTTTTGCTAATGACAAAGGGATAGTTATATAGAAAATTTTAATTTTTTTACTAATACTTTGATGTAGGGGGAGTAAAAGATTTTATTTAATGATTTTATGCAGGGGGTTAAAATTTTTATATCTTAATAACATATATTTATCATCATCAAAAAGGGGGAGAATGTTAGGAATCTTGACCCCAAGATTAGTTTGTTTTGATGATAACAAATAGTATATGTTGTGTGTATTATATGCTAACATTTGTTTTGCAGTATCAGAGCTATATCAACAATTATATTCAAAGAGATACTCAAGACATAGATGAGTTCAAGGCAAAATGAAGCAAAGAAGAAGATATACTTTATTATCAAAATGTAATTTTATATTTTTTTTGCTTAGAAATTTGTACAAGTCTTGATCACTCACACACATCACTACAAGAAATTACATCTTTAACGAATGGATTTTCCTTCGTTAAAGAGCTGAAAACCTTCGTTATTGTATGCTAACGACAGGAAAAAATCCCTTCGTCACCCGTCGTTGAAGCCCTCTTCGCTAAAGGGTCACAACGGGATATACTACCCATCGTTATAGAGTCTATAATGACGGAATATATTACCGTCGTTAATATTTACGACGGTAATTATCACCGTCGTTACTATCAGTGACGGGGATATTTTCCCGTCGTTACCATCAGTGACGGGATAGTTTCCCGTCGTTACCATTAGTTACGGGGATATTTTCCCGTCGTTACCATTAGTTACGGGGATATTTTTTCGTCGTTAAAGACTAATTAATGATGGTTGGATACCGTCGTAAAAGTCTTCATAATAGGTAATTAGTTACCCATTAACGACGGTCCTTTTCCTTCATTGATGAACAAAATACATTTTATAAAACCGTCATTGTAGATTACAAATTTCTAATATACATTAATAATAATTTTTCCATTCATAGGCAACTATCATATTATTCTCAACCTGGCACTAAGATTCACAACACAAATATATTAAAAATACCCAATAATGAATAAAAAGGAAAATACAAATTCCATTCATTAATAACATTAATAAATAAAATTCCATCATCCTCAAATATTCAATACTAATAACAAGAGTTAATATCCTAATTGTTCCAAAGAAAAATACATGAAACTATCTATAACAAATTAAAATAAAAGTTTGTGGAAGACGCATTCTTTCATCTCTAATCATCGTCAAAAGAAGACTCGAGCTACCCCACCTCTCCTAATCTTGCATGGATAGCCTGAAAATTAAAAAAAATCACATAATTAAGAAATATCAATTAAGCAAATATTATCTTATTAAGTAAAATTCACATTTTTTAGTGCAAGTAGTCAATCACAAAAGTATATAAGAGATTTTACAAAAAATAATTACCTAGTCCTGCACATGTTCTCGAGTTTGAGGAGTCAATGAAGGTGATTGCCTAAAAAAAAGTTCTTGCATAGCTTTCACTTGTGACTCCAACTCAGACATCCTTTGTTGTTGCTCCTGCTCATCTAAGCATTACTAAAGCATATGGTTCTTTTTCTTTTCTTCTATGGCCCATGCTTCCAGATCAGATCGACTAGGGAGCGGTCCTCTCAAATCTTTCAAAGTAGTCCCGCCACCAAATACAATGATGTTACCATGAGATTGTTTCCTCCAGATTTTCTCAATTATCTCAATGTCTGAAAGTGAAGGGTTTTCTTGTTTGACTTGAACGATTTTATCCTATAAAAATTAAATTCATATGTTAGCACTATATAATGAATCATTATCAAATTTAAATATATGTTCTACTTACATATTTATCTTGATCCCCAGTATCTAGTGGTTTATTTGTTTTCTTTCGGGTTTCATTGAACATTTTTGCCACATCAGGTGGATTTCCTAACTTACCACCCTTATTCAAATATTAAATAAAAATGAGTACAACATCGCACTAAAAAACAATGTAGTTTTAAATAAGTAGGAAATTAGTTTTGAATGTATACTAGTTGCTATGCAATTTGTTTAAAGGATTTATTGCCCGTGTGGTGGAGCATCTTTCTTTTGCCTCTGTTAAGTGTATTTGATTGGCTTGCTTTCTATACATCAAAATTAAAAGATAATTTTAATACTCCAGCAATATACATAGAACAAAATAAACAAAAAATTAGGAGACCAATACCTGAAATTTTAAACAAAAATAATGTTCATTAACTAGCCAACGCTAATCATGAACACTCATTCCTGCATGTTTATTTCTAAGTGCAACTTGCAATGATTTTTCTTTCACATATTTCTTGTGCATCTCACTACATCACTTATTCCATGCTTAGCCATTTAATCATATGCTCAAAAAACAATTAATCGACTGCTCCCCTGTAAGTAATATGATACCAACTTCTTTAAAGAAGTGACAACACTACTCACAATTTATATACGGCCTATGAACCAACAACAAAGATGGAGAAACTGGACACTACCCTTTGACAATTTCGATACAGCACTTACAAGTATGAGTAGGTCAAGGATGACAGCTTAAAGCCAGAGATTGCAGCTCAAAAACAATACTCATATGTTATAGGCTAAGCATGGAAAAGAATAAATAATTTAATTAAAAAATCCCCCACTGCAGCAATGATGATTAGATGATTTAAAGGATGACACCAACCACTGAGTAGTTGAATTAGGCTGGTAGACATGTTTGCAGTTCAAAATTATAAGGTAAAGTATGCTCATAATGTATCATGGGCACTCATGCCTATTATATCTGCATTGCATGCAAGTTAGAGTTTATGTCACAAAATGGCCTCTTTTTCATGTAATAACCAACATTAATATTTCACAAAGAAGACCTAAATGAAATTACCCCCGAGTGGATGTAACTGAGTGTTTGTTTGCACATTAACCATCACAGAATTTCCCCGAATAAATCCCAAGGATAGTTGAGTTTCACGAAAATATTTACCTTATAATTAGAATGCCCTGATCTAGCTACCTTGCTCTCTCCCAAGCATGTTGACCGTGAAATTTGTTCAAACCACCCTGGGAAAAGTGGAAGAGCGATGTAATGCAAAATTATCAGTCAAAACCCACATGGAAATAATTATATCATCGCATGAGAACAAATCAATTTCCTCAAACTCCATAACCAATTCAACACCGGATAAGAGCCCTGTTCGCGGGAAAAATCAGATTCTTCTTCATTGACGAACTCATTGCACTCAATGTTAACAACTTTTTGCGTTTACAAAGATCCGGTCTTTTTATAAGAGCCGGTTACAACGAAATTCAAAACAAATAAAGAAAAATTACAACTTTCCTTATTTAACGAACAGATCGCGAGCTCCTATTTTGCGGTCACTCGCTTTGTGGGTTGTTTGCCTATACCGGGGTTGATTACCGTGGACCACCGTGCAATCTCGATCCAAACAGATCTACGCGGTATAACGGGTATTATCCCGCCAAGGAGATAATAGCCGGGAGGGATCGTTTCACCAAGGAAACGACCGCTCGAATCTCGGGATCTAAGAACCAAGCTTAGATCCGGAGTAGAACAACGTAGATCTGAGGATTAGCCTCTTCGAACTCCTGCCTTGTTTGTTGCGGGTGCTCGCCAAGAACTGAATCCAAGGGTTCAAGTCTCCAAGCCTTCACAAATCCGAGTTGAGATGACAATCCGGCAGAGTTTCGGCTCTTCAGAAGTTCAGAAAAAAAAGTCCTCTCAAATGAACAACCACCCCCTCTATATATAGCCTCTCTGAACTGTGCCTGTGTGCACAAGAGAGAGGGGGGAGGGAGCCGGCCACCCTGAGGTGGCTCGGGTCATGCCGAGCCACCCTGGCTCGGCCACCGAGCCACCCTAGGGTGGCTCGGCTTGGGCCGAGTCACCCCGGGTTTGGCTCGGTTTCGGCCGAGTCCCCCAGGTGTGTTGGGTTTCGTCGTTTTCCGATGTTCGGTTGTTTTCCCGTCTTTCGGTTCTGTTCGTGATTCGGTTGACTTGGTTCCTGATTTGGCAGTAAATCCGCCTCGGTGTTTGAGTTCGAATCCTCTCTTGGTTGGATGACTCGTTGACTCCCCGAACCATTGACTTGATTCCGCATACGAACGTATTCCGTTGTTTGCGTGTCTCGTCGCCTCGAACGTCCATTGATTTGTCGAATCATCGTGCCGAGCTATGTTAAGGGACCTATAGGCAATTTTATACGCCTACAAGCCCGAATCAAATCAAGACCTACCTTCTTTGGTTCCTATTCCGGTGGATAATAGAAGTTATCTGCCCTGGTAGCTGCAAGAGAAGACTGAAAAAAGAATATTGCAAGTTAGTAAAATGCTATACAAATAACCATCCTCCGAACTTAACAACTTAATTAGAAAAATTCATCTTTAAGATGAATATGAATCAATCTGAAGATATCATATAGAAAAGCCGATTGAAAATAAAGGGTAATGCAAGCTAAAAAAAACCTCAAAACTTAAAGCAAATTAAAAGCAGCACAAATATTGTCTGTTTTAGCTCATATCCCCAATTTTTATCAATCGAAGCCCTAAAATTCGAATTACATGGCTGATGCATAAAAAATTCACCGAAGTAGTTAAGCAGGTGACGCATAGACTTGATCAGAAAACTTTGAATTTCTGTTTAATTTAGCTACAATCTACAAGCAAACAGTAGGAAAGCACAAGTTTTCGAACAAAATCAAACTCAATAAGAAAAATAACCTAATCACGACAAAATAATTTTTATGAATAGAAAAGTACCAAGATTGCGTCAAATAAAACACTAGAATCAAAAATCTTCCAGAAAATCACAAAAGATTCAGCCTCCGATGGGGAAACCTAACCCTAATCTGATGAAAAAGTAATTAAACGCAATGATGCTCACCATTTTCCTCAACACAGACCAGTTACGGTCGTCGCTATAAAGAGGGGGAAAAACAGATTAGTGACGTGGCGCGCCTATCACCGTCGGATCTGGCCGGCAACGACCATCCAGCATCATCCCGAATATTGACGCAATGGAGACGCTTCCTATTTCCCCAGTGCAGCAAGAGCCGCCCTCTCGGCCTCTGTGTTTTTTTCCTTCTCCATTCACTGACAAAAACCCAGAAATAAAAAACACCTCTTAAATCAAGTAGAAATACTATTGTTTAGAAAATGGGCTGTTTGTTAATTTTACCTCAAGATCCTGTAGTTTGCTTGGAGAGAAGAGAGCATGAAAGAATGAGAGAGAAGTTTTTGGAGGCGGAGCAAAGGAAAGAGAAAGGCTTTATTTGCCTGCTTCAATGCTGAGCGGCAGCGGTCGGAGACGGAGGCGGGCGATCGGAGATGGGAGAAAAGGTGGGATCTTTACAGAGAGAGAGGGCAGAGATCCGGACCTTCGTTTCCCACTTTTTCTTTATGGGGGATTTTGGATTTCATGTTTCGGATTCTACTTGGGGTTTTAGGGATTTTGCTTATGGGTTTTGTTAATTAATAGTAATAGGTTAATCTATCAGTCCTATTATGATTAAGAGTATCATTAATGACGGTAATGAACCCCTTCGTCTTTAAGGAGACCCAATAACGACGGTATTAGGATCAAATTAATGAAGGGATTAGAAAACCGTTATCCCATCTCACATCATTCCTCTACTTTTTGTTAATCACTCGACGAAGGCTTTAAAACCCGTCGTTATTATATGCACATTAATGACAGTTAACTGGTCCCTTCACTAATTTTGGTCGTTAAATACCAGATTTCTTGTAGTGCATGTACACACATAGTGTTAGAACATACTAACACATGCTTAGTGTGTTGGTTAACAATAGAAATCCTCTATGTTAGCCATTAGAGTTTATAGATATTGAGTAAGTCTTAAAACATTTTATTTATATCTCTTACCAGTTCAAATATGAAAAAACTCAAAAGACCAAAGTTGTAGGTCTCTTCAAGAGATTTCCAACAAATCTTAAATCACCTCATTCTGATATCGGATGAGAAAGTTACAGTTAAAATACTAAAAAGAAAATTCCATAATCTATGTGTTTACAGTTGTAACATCCGTAATTTTTCAATACATGTTAAATAAAATTTTTCCTAGTACTTGAACTATTTTAAAATATTATTTTGAATATTAGAGTATTAATATTCCCCAATTTTTAGAATTCTCTGCGATTTCAAATAATAGTCTTATGTTTATTGATTTTACTAATAACAAATTTAATTGTTATAGTGAATAATTTTAAGTTATTATTTGGTCATTGACATTATTAGAAATCTTGTTGTTATTAATGTAAACATGATCTTAGTACATTAGTATATATATATATAAATATTTGGTTGTTATTATTGTGTTTAATATTATTATTTGTTTAATTATTATTACCATAGTCATTCTTATATTTATGGTAAGGGCCTGTTCGTTTATTTCCTAAAAACCAAGAAATGGAAATGGAAAAGGTGGAAATCTCAAAATAATCAATTTCTTCCATTTCCATCCCTAAGGGCCTGTTTGTTTCGCAAAAAAACGCAGAAAGTGGGGGAAAGTGGGGGAAAGTGGGGGAAAAAAATAATTTTTGATGTTTTCCTCCACTTTCAGAGGTTTGGTTCGTCAAAGCTATAAAAGAAAGTGGGGGAAAGTATGAGCTGTCACTATATTATTGGTTGATATGAGTAATTTTTGATGTTTTCCTCCACTTTTCTTGTTTTGATTTTTTTCTTGTGTTTGGTTCATTCTTAAAAGTGGGGGAAAACAGATGAGATGAGATGAGATGAGTTGTCACCATATTATTGGATGATGAGATGAGATGAGTTTTCCTTTGCAATCCTTATTTTTTTGGAGAAAAGTGATGGAAGGAAATTTTAATGAGATGTGATGAGTTGTCACCATATTATTGGATGATATGAGTAATTTTTAAAGATGATAGAAAATGAAGAAAAGTGGGGGAAAGTGAGTTAGATGAGTTGATTGATATGACTCATTTCTTGTGTTTTGTTTATTTTTAAAAGTATGAAATGAGATGTGGTGGGATGAGTTGTCACAATATTATTGGAGGAAAGTGGAGAAAGTGAAGAAAAGTGGGTTTTAGAAAGTGGGGGAAAGTGAAAAAGTGAAGGAAAGTAGGTTTTGGATTCTGGGGGGGAACGAAACAAACAGGCCCTAAAACTCACCCACAACATCCAATAAAATATTATTTTCATCCAACAACTCATCCACATCATCTAATAAAATATTATTTTCATCTAACCACTCATCCACCACATCTAATAAAATATTATTTTCATCTAACAACTCATCCATCACATCTAATAAAATATTATTTTCATCCAAACATCACTCAACTCATCTCTTTTCATCATCTCAAATCACTCACATCATCGAATAAAATAATATAACAATTCACCTCATCTCATTAACATTTCATTTCTTCCATTTCTTCCTAAAAAGTTATGAAAACACTTTTCTTAATCTTTCTTCACATCACCCAATAATACAATGACAACTCATCTCATCTCATTTCATTTCTTATTTTTAAGAATGAACCGAACAAAAGAAAACAAGAAAACTACAGGAAATAGGTTTCTTATAATTTATTTCCTTATTTTTTTTGCCAACCGAACAACATCAAAACTAGTTTTCTTAAAAAATCACTCATATCATCCAATAATAATGTGACAACTCATCTCATTTCATCTCCATTTCTTTAATTTCCTTTTTTTTAGCAAACCAAACACTCCCAAAACAATTCTTCTTAGAAATAGTTTTCCATTTCTTTGATTTCCCACTTTTTTTTAGACAAACGAACAGGCCCTAATATATCTCCAAAATCTTTTCCCTCTTAAATCTTCCCCTAAACGTGTCCCAAATTCAAATCACATTTTCAATCAATTCCCTAATCAATTCAAATCAAATCACATAATACCCATTCTTTTTTTACCCCCATATTTCTCTCACATTCCTATCTCTCCCCTTCCATAAACACCTTGTTACTTTTTCTTCCCCAAAAAGAAATCTCGTACTCTCATTTCCTTTTTCCTCCATTTCCCAAAACCTCAAGCTTTCTCCTCTCTCTTCTCTCTCTTCTCTCTCTTTCTTCTTCCCTACAACCCACAGCCACCGGCCCATCGCCGTTCGCCGCCTCCTTCGACCCCGGCCACCGCCCGACCTCCGTCACCCGCTCCTCTAGCTCTGACGAGCTCCCCGCCGGCTGCCTCTCCCAGCACCGAACCCCACTCGCCTCAGCCACCCTCTCCACAAACGCCTTAAACCGCCGCCCAGACCACTGTCATCTCCTCCTCATCGCCGCGCTGCCCCGACCTGTGCCGCCTCTCTCACTGCCGCCTCTCTTGCAGCCCCGACGAACGCCCAAATCTCCGACCTCCCCAACACCTCCGCTCTCCCTTGCCACGGCTGCCCCTTCGCCGGCAGCCCCTCGAGCCGCTGACCTGAGCAGCCGCCACCTCAGACCCCGTCGAGCTCCCCTCCACCTGCGCTAAGCTTCGACAGCCACCACGAGATCGCGCCGGCCTCCCTTCGCCTCCGACCAACCCTCGCCGGCGAACCTACAGAACCCCTGTCCAGATCCGTTTAGCCTCGTAGCACCGCTGCCTTAACCTAAGGCAAGATTCCGTTTCCCCTTGGCTTGTTATTCCATTATAAATAGCCGTTATTAGTTGATTGTGTAGATTAGGCTGTGATATGAATAGCTGTAGTATATTTTGAATTACTTGCGTGGGATTGTTGACGAACGATACTATAGGATTTTGATTTCTGTTGTAGTAATATTCATGAAAAGGAGTGTGATAGGTATTTTGAGCCGTATGAGATGAAATGATATTTTGACAATTAGATTTTGATTAATTATGATATGTTTTTGGAAGGAAGAATATTTCTAAGGATTATTTTGAATCATTATATAAATAAATAAGTTAAAAGAGTTATTTGGAAAAAGACTTATTTTGAATTATTACAAAATAAAATTTAAGGATCTTATTTTGTAAAGAATTATTCTGAATTAATAAATTAATGTCCTGAAAAGATTAGTTTAGAATTAAAAGGATTAATTGATTTATTATATATATTATTTTATTATATTATTATATGCGAATGTTACCTATGTTTGCCACATATTACAATGATACCGACACGTTGACACTCTTATTTTATACTCATAGTATTTAGCTTGTTCGATACCGTAACGTGATTAGTTATAGTGTATATTGTGATTTCTTGTGTGAGATTGCTTGACATGAATAGTTGTTTGGAACTTGTCGTTTTATCACCTAGTTGTTATCCAATAGGAGAGACTGTACATGAAGACGACTCCTGTTAAAAGTATGATTTATAAGCATGCTTTCAAGGCATGGCTGTACCCTTGATATCGATATCCCGGTATGAGGTTTCCTTGATTATTACTATTATAGCATTGACTAGACGATGCACCCTTGATCGGATGTGTTACGAGTCACGGTTATTTTCATAGTTTTTACAGAAGTCGTTCCACGGTTACTCTGTGGTTAGTGCACGATATTTCATGTACAGTTACTTAATTAAACTGACAAACATGGGGATATAAAGGGGAATTGGACGAAGAATATCACATTTATATAAACGGGCATATGCGCTTTCTTGATATTATGAGTTATATATATACTTGGGCCGGAGAGCCAAACTTGACTTGAGGGCGGCCCCCGGACGACTTTACGGGGACCCGATTATATATATGAAAATATTCTTCCCCAATTCAAATAACATGTAAAACAAGAATAATATGCTTGCGTGTTTTATGGTGGACTTTGTTGGTTTTATGAGATGTAGACTAGTTATATTTCTGTTCATACATAGATCGGGATTAATAATTAATTACCTACAATTTGAGACATAAGGTATATACATGAGGGTTTCTTTGTTTGGATTATTTCGCTCGACGTACTACGTCGCAAGTTATAGGTATTTAAGTATTAATTCCATCTAGTTGTGTGATTTGGATACTTGGATGATTACCCTGTTGACTAGCTGCGTGATCTTGACACTTGGATGGTTTTCTTAGTTTCTTCTGATGATTTTATTTTAGTGATAGATTACATTTAGATTATTAGTAATTTCTTTTGCAAGCTATTATTATTATTATCTCTGTTTTTGCTTCGGTCGTTCGATCGTTCCACTTACTTTCTGTGGGATCTTGCCGTGTGTTATACACGCTGACATACTCCTATTTTCTGGGTGTACGTCAGATTTAGGAGATGAACAGCCTCAGTTCGGGATAGTACAGGAGCCAGAGGATTTGTAGCAGTGAGGTCTTCCAGATGGATCAGAAGAACAATCTGAAGCTTAGACTTTTATTTCTGTAGTAGTTGATGAGCGCTAGATCTCTTTTGCAGAACCTTACTTTAGTCTGGTGTTGGATTTAGTTGTTTTAGCAGTACTTTTCTTTTATTTCTGTCGGACTTTGTATTTTATATTTTAGTTGGACCGTTTTGTAATAAGGGCGTGTTTGACCCATATTTTTATGTCTGGGATGATTTACCATTAATGATATGTCTATTTCTTATTCTGGGTTGTCATTATATTCTTGCTATGTGTGATCGGGGACCTGTGACTTCGTATATTATATTTTTGACGCTTAGCGTATTAGATTGAGTAGAAAGAGTTTTATTATTTATTTCTACTCAACCTAATACGTCGCGGGCTTGCTCGCGTCCCGGTTCCCCTGTATTTTGGGAAGCGGGGCGTAACAACAGTGTGGTCTATTACTATGCCTTGTAGTCGACTACTAAGCAATTTTCTGACTTCACAGAGTCTATTTAGACTCAGTATAGTCGACTACTATGACTTGTAGTCGACTACAGATGTAGTCTTTTCCGATTTTAGGTTTTGAATAAGTGATTGCTTATAGTCATTTTGTGGATGTTAATTGGGTTTAAAAGTATGTCATTTCAGAGGCTATAAATAGGTTTAAACGTTAAAAAATAAGCATCAAGTTTTACACTTATAAGATTCACATATTGTGTAAATTAACTCTCTAAACTTTCAGTTTTTAGATCTGTTTTTCCATAAAAGAGAGTTTCTGATATTGCCTTTGTTCCTATCATTCTTAGAGCTTGATTAGACAATATTCAGAGAGTTAAAAAGATTGATAAGCCACTGTTACACATTCACATCCACATCAAGGCTTATAGGATTGGAATTATACATTGCTTCAAAGAAAGGTTCTCTCGGTTTATAAGAGGGATTGATCTCTTGATCTAGAGGTCGGTTTACAATTGGCATGGTCTTGTCAATTAGGTTTGTAATTTGCATGGTCTTGCAAATTGGTCAAATTTGCTTTTGATTTTGTAAGGTTTCAAAATCATAGTGGAAACTCTCAAGCGGAAGTTGCTTGGGGACTAGATGTACACCGGAGAGGTGGAACCAGTATACATGCTTGTGTTTGTGATGTTCATTTTCTGAGTTTGCCATTCTTTCTTTACAATTTATAATCTACTTTGCAAACTCACCCTCTAGTATTTAAATGTAAAGCTTCCACAAATTTTTATAAGAGCACACTCTATTCTTAAGGGTCACGATCCTACACTTGGTATACATAAGCAAAATCAGACCCTACAGATATTAACAATCAACATCGTTCATTATAATCTATTCGTCCAAAACTTCATGGAGATAAAAAAATATCACATAAAGAAGATATTTTTAGTTTACACATCTAGTGGCCTAGAAATGAATGGCCTGTAATGGTCTAAAATGCCCACTATTTTGAGTTGCTTGAATTATAGGATAGAAAATCCCAAGACACATGATACTTGATCTGCATTCATTTGCTGACATGTTGATCATAATGAACGATGTTGATCGTTAATATTGACGCTCAAACATGTGCTTTTACATATGAGTATAACTAAGTTAATTACACCCTAGGTGTATTGTAACCTTACCATATATATATATATATATATATATATATATATATATATATAGAGAGAGAGAGAGAGAGAGAGAGAGAGATACTATTAATAGTATCCAATATGTGGATGCATGAGCACGTATTAATTTAATCTTTTATGGAGAGACACATACGCCTCGTTTGGTACACGGGAATGGAGTCAAGTGAGAATGAAAAGAATGTAGGAATGGAATTGAATAGATATAGGAATGAAATGCACATTCTCATTCTCATGTTTGGACGCGTTTAGATAATAAAACGGGAATGACAATCTTATTCTTATTCTCACGTTTGGTATCATTTGTTCACAAGTGAGAATAAAATTTAGTTTTCTAATAATGCCCTTACCAAAACACAAAATTTAAAAAATAAAAAAAATAAAAATAACTAAATAATTTATTTTTTCTAGAAAAATGAGTTTTATAGAAATGTTTTTTTTCCTTAGAGAAATAAATTTTCATGTAATAGTTATATTTTGGCACACCGTTTCGGCAACAATTTTGGACTTTTGGCTTATAAATTAAAAAATAATTTTCATAGAAATTATTTTTAATTATAAATAATTATAATTTCACTTTTCTAACTTCTAGTGCTACATGTCTATTCTTTGTACGAGCAACTAATGTTACTAACTTCATTGTACGTTAGTGAAGAGAAGAATGCCTTATAAGAGATATTGCATATAACTGGGCACTCTTCACAACATCTCCTGATAAAAATTTTTTGAGATTTCATGTTCGGGGTGGGGGGGTGGGGGGAGGAGAAAGGGGGAAAAAGTGCAATTTATCATCCATATGTCAAAATTAATATAAACGATAGTATCTATAGTTTAAAATTTTATATGCATAAACTATCACATTCAACAAATTATTAGAAATATCCAAATTCTAATCAAAATATCCATAAAATAGTATGAGAAAAATAATTGGACAACCATCAAAGTATATCAAAATATTAAGTTTTGAAATTGCAAAATGATAAACTAGTTTGTCACTCCAAAGTATATCTAGTTTATTAAAAGATATTGGAACTAAGGCAAGTTCCGCGTTAATATACTTCTTAGGAACGAATGAACGATATCAGAGATTTATTAAAAAAATAATATCACAATATATTGGAACTATGGCAAGGTCAGTGATATAAATTTACTTAGGAAAGATGTTTGTATATTGGAACTTGGGCAAGTTATATTCATGCTTATATTTATTTATATATTTGTATTAGTAGCTTAAGATAAGTTAATTTTTTATAAAAATAATTTTCATATGGGAATTTATATCTATTTGTATCTTTTAAGGAGGGTATAATTGGAATTTATTTGATTATTTTTATTCTCACTTAAGCGGGAATATCAATTCCTTGTTAAATGGATGAGAATGACAATTCCCACATAAAGTGGGAATTGATAAGAAGTGAGAATTTTAATTATAACATCTAAAAATATATCGCGTTTGGTATGCGGGAAAGAAGAGTTGGAATTGCATTCCATTCTCACTCGTTCACGCGTATCAAATGAGCCCCTAATGTTAAGAAGTTGGCATCTAATGTGGCTCACTTTCTCATCTTCTGGAAAGGAAATTCAAACAAGAAACATGCGGTAAAGCTTAGGATATCGTCAAGGAGATTGTGGTTAATCAAGAATGATAACTTACCAAATTATTCAAATCGACCAAATTAACTTCCCCAAATCAAGTTCAGATTAACGGATTTAAGTATCTTTCCCTAGTTTGTGCAACAATGAAGTTCTTTTGGAGTTGAAAGAATAAAGGGATAACCGATGATGCAAAAAAATGTCAAAGATAATGAAATATTCTTTCAATTTCAATGTCTTTTTAACTAGAGTGGCTAATTTCAAGTCATTTAAAAGATTTGAGGTAACTAGTTCAAAATAGGCTAAACGGCACTTAAATACCATATTGTTTCATCATCACGTCAACTAGACACCATAAAATAAAAAGTGTAAAAAGTACCACTTTGATACCTTAATTTACAAAACAAAAAGTATAATACTTTAATGCCATAAGTTGTTAAGATTTGGCACTTAAATACCATATTATTTCATCACTTTTTACACTTAAATATTTAAAATTGTAAAAAATAGCACTTAAATCTAAGTTGTAGAAAACAGTACTTTAACATCATAAGTTGTAAGAAAGTAACACTTTAATATCTTCTGTTAGTTGTAAGATCATATTCCTAGGAATATTTTCATAATAACTAACTAACAGAAGGCAAGTAACGTATTGATTTTTTACAACTTAGGATATCAATTTGCTACTTTTTACAAAACTTAGATTATATATAAGAGTGAAGGCGGTGAAACAATAACGTATTTAAGTGTCATTTTAGCCTAACTTAGATTATAGGAAAATGATAGGGGCACATCCCTAACCACAGCTCCAACCACACCCACTCTATTATTTGTTACAGTACACCGGACCCTACATGGGATTTTAAAATCCCATGTGAGGCCCGATGTACTATAGCAAATGAGAGAGTGGGTATGGTTAGGGGTGTGCCCCTAGTGTCACCGTAGATTATATAAGAGTGAAGGCGGTGAAACAATAAGATATTTAAGACTTGACATTTTAGCCTCCAAGTTATGAAGACCCGGCGGACTAAGCTCATAGTATGAAACAGTGAGTGGGGCTAAAATCGGAATAAGATTTGGTGGGCTAAAAATTTCCAGGAAGAGAAAGAGTTATGACAGAGTGACGACAGGTTACTTCCTCTCTATAAATAATAATTAAATATCACCCCTCTCTCTCTCTCTCTCTCCAAATACCCTCCTTGATTTCTTCTCTCTTTAGAATTTCCTCTTCGATCCCCCCCCTCCTCTCTCTCTTAATCATCATCCATGGCGTCTCTAGACACCGACATCAACATGGTCCCCGCTGGCGAGGGGTCGAGCGCCGCCGCCACCGCCACCGCCGGGCCGTCTGTGTTGACGAAGAAGCCAAAGAGGTTCGAGATCAAGAAGTGGAACGCTGTCGCCCTCTGGGCTTGGGGTAAGCCGCCGATTCCTCTCTACAAACCCTAGGGCTAGGGCTAGGGATTCGATTCACGGATCTGATACCGATCTGATCTTTTGTTTTTTTGTTTTTTGTTTTTTGCAGATATCGTGGTGGACAACTGCGCTATTTGCAGGAACCACATCATGGATCTCTGTGAGTTTAGCGGTGTTGCAACTATGTTTTGTTAGGGTTAGGGTTTTGTTTAGATTTTGATGGTGGTTTTTGGGGATAATGGCAGGCATCGAGTGTCAGGCGAATCAGGCGAGCGCCACGAGTGAGGAGTGCACCGTTGCCTGGGGTATGCCTCAAATCTTGATAAGCAATTTTGTTATTTTGTTGGGGTTTTGTCATATAAAATCTCCAACCAAAAAAACCCAAAATGGTGTAGTTATACACCAAGTTGGTGGAGTTTTTACACCAAATCACTCTTCCATCTCCAACCCATTTAAACCAAATTTTACACCAAAAAGAATATTCCTTTTATTATTCTTGTCTTTTAACATTTTTATCTATTTAAAATATTTAACAAATTATATAATTATGAAATTTTAAGTGTAAGTTTTTCTTATCTAAATGTAAGTTTTTCTTATCTAAATGTAAGTTTTTCTTATTTCTTCATTTGGTTCTAGTATTATGAAATTTTAAATATTTGGATTAAATTATCTTTTTTTCTTTTTGAATTTTATTTTAATAATTATTTTATACTCTAATCTCATTAGAATAGTTAAATATAAAATAATATATATTATTAATACAAATATAAAAAACAAAAGCAAAAAAATAAAAAAAAAACTAAATAGAACAAAATGTGAAATATGATGGATAAAATTGGGATATGGTTGGAATATTTGATTTGTTATAATAAATTTTAAGGGTAAATTTGGGGGGGAAACTCCATATCTACAGTGTTGTGCCATTCCTAGCGCAACACTGTAGCATTAAAATAGCGCTAACTTTGCCGCTCGGTTGGAGGAAGTTTTGGCGAAAGATTTGCGTCAATTTGGGTTTTTGGTTTGGGTTGGAGATGCTCTAAGAACCCTCAATTATTTTTTTAAATTTTTTTTAGGGTTTTTTGTTTTTAGGCCAATTTGTTTACTCCACTTCATCTTTAAACACATCCATTATTATTTGTATCTCTAAACCCAACTTTCTTTTTGTTTTTATCTTTAAACCCAATCTCCAAAATACAATACTTTTAGTATTTGTATTTATACAGAAATAGAGTAAAGTTCCCAAAATACCCTTTCATTAGCCTTATATAAACCCAATTCTCTCTCCTCATTTGCCCCCTTTCCAATTTCAGCCCTAATTAAAAAACAAAAATCCCCCTTCGCAACACCATCGCCGTTGTCGTCGCCCGTCACAGTTGTCGTCGCCTGCCGCCTTCTCCTGTCTCCTGTCGTCATCACTCACCACAGGTCCTGATTGGTCGAGCTTAGCGACTCGATGGACGAGGCGATGGCGCTGCCCTGGCTCTGGCCCACCCCGAACCCGAGCACCTGGTGCTCATCAGCGATTGGGTAGTTGAACCCGATGAACTGGTTGCCTCCGCCGAAAGGAACCATGCCCAGCTGATAAAACCCGTTGAAAAAATTATCGTTGGCGGCAACGACGAGGACGGCGGAGGAGGGCGGTGATGATGAGGAGTAGGACGCCCCCCCCCCCCCCCCCCGCCACGGACTCCGACGACGACTTCTTCGACTTCCTGCAGCCTCCGTTGGCTTTTTTTGAGTAATGTTGGTGTGCTTGTGATTGTAATGAGTAGGAGGAGAGGCCGTTGTGGCTATTTTTTAAACGGATTAACTGGGGATGGGTTTAGGTTACTTGAGTGAGGGGGAATTATAGGAAGTAGGAGAGGAAGAAGAGGAGAACATGGATTGTAATGAGTAATGTTGGTGTGCTTGTGATTGTAATGAGTACATGAGAACACTAAAGGTATTGTTCTCAGTTTGTTACACTGAATGTAGATAATGAAAGTTATTCTCATTTTGTGTTATGTGCTTGGTGCTATTATGTCCTGGTTGATGATTGTTGCTATTATAAATATTATGTTCTCCATAGGGTAATTGTATAGCATGCTATTATGTGCTGGTTGATGATGGTTGAAATATTTTAATTCCAAGGCTCGTGTTTTTGTCTTGTAAGCTGAAAGCTCAAAGGTTTGTAAGCTACATTTCATGTTATATCATGAAACCTGTAAGTATAGCACGTTATCATCTAAGTATAGCGTATTCTCTTATAAGTATAGCACGTTATCTTGTAAGTATAGCACGTTATCTTGTAAGTATAGCATGAAACTCTGTAAGTATAGCACATTATCCTGTAAGTATAGCACGTTATCTTGTAAGTATAGCATGAAACTCTGTAAGTATAGTACGTTAGCCTGTAAGTATAGCACGCTATCCTGTAAGTAAGTATAATGTGCTATACTTACAGAATAACGTACTATACTTATAGAATAATGTGCTATACGTTAGCCTGTAAGTAAGTATAGCACGCTATCCTGTAAGTAAGTATAATGTGCTATACTTACAGAATAACGTACTATACTTATAGAATAATGTGCTATACTTACATGATAACGTGCTATACTTACAAAATAACATGCTATACTTACACGATAACGTGCTATACTTACAGACTAATGTGTTATACTTACAAAATAACGTGCTATACTTACAGGTCAACGTGTTATACTTACATGATAACGTGCTATACTTACAGAATAACGTGCTATACTTACACGATAACGTGTTATACTTACTGAATAACGTGTTATATTTACATAATAATATGCTATACTTACATAAGAACGAGCTATACTTACAGGTTAATGTGTTATACTTACATGATAACGTGCTATACTTACTGAATAACGTGCTATACTTATAACATAATGTGCTATACTTACATGTTAACGTGCTATACTTACAGGTTAACATGTTATACTTATGATATAACGTGCTATATTTATGATATAACGTGCTATAATTACAGGTTAACGTGCTATACTTACAATATAACATGTTATACTTACAGGTTAACGTGGTATACTTACATGATAATGTGCTATACGTGCATGATAACATGCTATATTTATAGGTTAACGTGTTATACTTACAGGATAACGTGCTATACTTACAATATAACCTGCTATACTTATATGTTAACGTGCTATACTTGCATGATAACGTGCTATACTTACAGGATAACGTGCTATACTTACAAGATAACGTGTTATACTTACTGTATAACGTGCTATACTTACAATTTAACGTGCTATACTTACAGGTTAACGTGTTATACTTACATGATAATGTGCTATACTTACAGGTTAACGTGCTATACTTACAGGTTAACGTGCTATACTTTTAATTTAACGTGCTATACTTACAATTTAACGTGCTATACTTGCATGATAACGTGTTCTACTTGCAAGTCTTGTATTTCACACTATACTTACAGGTAATCATTCTATACTAATGTACAATTTAACAAAAATTTCATAAATTATAACAAATTTAACTAATATTTAACTATATTTTATGAATTCATAAATAAGAATGAGAAATTAGTGTGAAATAATCATGTGAAATAACTAATGTGAAATTAATGGGTGGTTAATTACAAAACCCCATTTAACTAACATTTTACTACCAAAAATATTTTTTTAAAAATTTTATGAACTCATTTAACTAACATATAAAATAATTATCATGCATAAAATGATCAATTAATGCTATAAACTTGGTAGTTGAGTAAATTAAAAATTTTTACCTTCAAATGCTAAGAAAGTTGGTAAGAATTAATTGATGGGTTAGGGGAGAGTGTTCAGTTCCATTAATGGAGTGAGAAGAAGGGAGATGAAGAGGGAGAGAGAGAGAGAACGGAGGGAGAGGGGGGGGCATTTCCCGCCACTTTATCTCCTCTCTCTCTCCATTTTTATTTATTTATTTTTGAGGGGGCCCCACTTATATGAATGCTAGAATTGGAATTTAAGAAAAATATATAGGAGGGACCCACATATAAGAGTATTGTATTTTAGTTTTGGGTTTAAAGATAAATACAAAAAGAGAGTTGGGCTTAAAGGTACAACTAATAATACTTGGGTTTAAAGATAAAGCCAGGTAAATAAATAGGCCTAAAAACAAAAAACCCTTTTTTTATTAGGCACCTGAATCTTTATATTTCTAATAATTTACACTCCTACTCTATAAGCTGTTTTGAATAACAGTAAAAAGTTAACTGCAGCGCGTGTTAGTTAAAACAACTCAATAGATTTATGGGGTTAAGATTTGGGGCTTAAAGACAAATTTAAGAAAGAATAGAGCGATATAATAGATGGTTTGCGTGAGTGGATGTTGATTTTTGAACCTGAAAAATTGCTAATCAATGAATTATAAACTTGAGCTAGTATAATTGTGATGACTGTGGTGTTAATAAGCCCTTGGTTAATTGTCTAGTTTACACTTAATATGGTAGTGAAAGATTCCGGAACTCGTTCTTATTTTTTGAATTGATCAAGTTTAATTTAGTTTGAGTAAAGTATATTATAATCATTAATTTCCTGTTTCTTGTTGGTGACCTAGTTTAAGTTAATGGTTTGACATGTTAGGGAAGTATGTTCTATTTGAGATTATAAAGAAAACAGTCTTATGCCAGATTCTAGGGGACAATCTCTACTTTGGAATCTGCTTGTTTGAATCTATTCTCTTTGTACGTTTGTCTTATCTTTGTAAGTAGTATTCCTTTGGTGTAAGTCCCTCATGAAGTTTCATGAGCATGTAGTTTAGTAAGGAATAGAACACGTTTAAAGTGATGCTGTTCCAACCTGACTCCAGATTTTACTTTTATTAATCACAAGCGTCAGGTCTTTTGCAAATCATGCTTGAACTTCGGGTCCTGTTTTTATGCCTTGCTTTACAGAAGATCCAACAAAGGTGAAACTACAACTATGTAAACTTCAAACCCGAATGTGAAAACTATGAGAAAATAGAAAACTGTGTCTGGTATGCTATGTTACACCGACACGGGATTTTTGGTCCCGTACCCGTGTCGGTACGTATTGGGTGCGGATTCGCACCCAAACGGCAGGGACACAGCTACTTCACTCGCGAGGGAGAAAAAAAACGAACATGAAATATTGCCTTCACCACCTTGAAATACCCAGCACTCTGAAGCGATTCTGCCTTCACTACCTTCGAACCCATCGACTGAAGCGACGACCCATTAACGAAAGCGACGAATCCTGCTCCTCGACGACGAAACAGCTCCTCGACGACGAATCTTGTTCCTCAACGACGACGACAGAAACCCTAGAGATTGGCGAGGAGAAATGGGAGGAGGCGACGAAAACGGAGGAGAAATGAGAGGAGGCGGAAACCCTAGAGGGGGGAGGTTGAGGTTTTGTATGAGGAGGGGTTTGGGTTTGGGTTAGGGTTTGGGTTTTTTTCATCGCCCGTTTGTTTTTTATATGGGGAGTGGTTTTGGTTTTGGTTTGGGTTTTATATAGGAGGGGGGTTTGGGTTTTATATGGGGAGGGGTTTGGGTTTATATAAGTAGTAATATTAGTTCAAATTTTTTAATTAAAATAAAAATAGTTTTCTATTTCTTATGCAAGGAATATAGTTTTAACTTTTTGAATATGCTAGTTAGTTGTAAGTTTTTGGGATATAGAACTAACTTTTGGAGGTATATTTGCAACTTTAAACAATCTATTGTAATATTTTGAGGGATGTTTGTCATATTTTGGGGTATATTTGCAAATATAATATGTATTTAACTCAATACTGATCTAAAGTTAATTATTTTATATATATACAGCCGTGTCCCCGTACCCTACTTTTTACAAATTTGTCGTGTGCCGTACCCGCATCCGTACCCGCACCCGCACCCGTACCCGTATCTAGGCAACATAGCTGGTATGTATTACAGTGTAGTGTACAGAAATTTGTATTGTTTGCCCATATGCTGACTTCTCTAAAGAAGTCAATCAATTGCTTATTCATTTATAATGAGGATTTGGTGTCAGAAAATTTAAATATACCAAAAAAAGTGAATGTAAGGTGAGTAGTTCATAACTTGATTCTAGTTTTTCATACCTTCATAATATGGCTCTACAAATTTGGCGGATGCTAAGCTTCTCTATCAAACATAATCTCTCCAAAAATGAAAGAGGGGTTTTATCTTACTGTTTCTTCCTTTCTGAAAGTGTAACATCTGAAGGCCAAGTTTACGTTGCAAAGCCTATCATTGTTTTTTAAGTGTTTTTTTTTTCATTTGTTTATTCTATACTATCTTCCCGATCTTCATTTGTTGTTTCTGGATTCGCTTTTTAATTTAGGCATGATGTGGTTGCATACGGAACATGCCTTAGCTATGTAAAATGTATGAGATGGTTGCAGGAAGTCTCACTAAGGCATATGAGGGCATCTTGTAATTAGTTGCAGTTGTCAAATCACAAAGAAATATCCTAGCTTCATCTAGATGTCGAGCCTAATTCTAAATCATGCTAACATGAACACTGATATATTTGCCATGGCCGTCTTATTGAGAGCAAACTTGACTTCTGTAAAATGTATTAGAATGGTTGGAGTGACCTTATAGTGAACACTGATATATTTGCCATGGCCGTCGTAGTATTGAGAGCAAACGTGACTTCTGCAAAATGTATCAGAATGGTTGGAGTGACCTTATAGTGAACATATGCCTACAACTAATGGCAATATTGAACAAGATAAATAATTATAAATGGTTTTTGTTGGAACATTACTCTAGCTATATAAAATGTATTGAGATGGTGGAGGATGCCTCAGTAAAATGTATGATTGCATGTGAGGGTATTTGTGCCTTTATTGTGGTTGTCAAATTAGAAAAATATTCAAGATTCATCTAGATGTTGATTTTAAATGTGAAATCATAACAATCAATGAAATTTCATGTCATCATGGTAGTATTAAGAACAAGCTTGAGCTGAGTAAAAGGGGCTAGGATGAGCTTATATTGGACATATGATTGCAAGAATAGCAATATTTAACAAGATACGTTACGATTCTCACATGCCCTTAACGCCATTATGTCTCTTTTTAAGTCCTTTCTGGAGTACCACGCAACTACCATGAATGTGAAAAACTGAATTATGTGGTTCATGATATGTTCATGGGAGCCCGCTTTTTTCTAGGTGATGTTCCTTACATCTGCCTGCCTACCATATAGATATACTATTATTTATGCAAGTATATTTTCTCTTATGGTAGATAGCATAGGTCTGGTACTTTTGACCATTATTGTTTGACTCAAATTTTCTCATGTAGGTCTATCAACTATAAATCTTTTAGTAAATGATAAAAATGACAATTCTGCTGTGAAGGTGTGTAAAACTAGGGAAATGTTACAAAAGTATCCCTGTATCACAAGAGGTGAACCATCAGCATGCATGTTCATCATGGTAGTTGATTTTGGCTTAATGATGTTCATGATAATTCAGAGTCAAATGTATGAATATAATTTCAATGGATCATTTTAATTTGGGAAAACTGCTAAAGCCTATATGGAAAGTGTAGTTGAATATTAATATAGCTGATTTGTCTCTTTGTGAATAACGATTAGATGTATTGCTTCAAATGCTAAGAAAAACTTTCTGTGCTGCTTCTAACAATCTGTAGCTTTAGGAATATTTGACACTTGCATATCCAAATACAAATTACTAACCAGATTTTTGCTAAAATTATTTGGAGGTAATACTTCTTTTCACGATTGTTATTTTTTAGAAATCTGCTTAGTTTTTGCAACTCTATAAAGCTATGCAGTATCCTTGCTATATTCTTCTCCATTTTTTTGCTAAGCTTGTGTCCCCATTATCTTTCCTGCATGCACTTTGCGAAAATAATAATAATAATCCTATTACATATGTAACATACGTGGAAGTTGTGGTCCTGTGCATGTCTACAACTGTCAATGCTTTTAGCCATGACGAGAACTTTTATGATATGTTTATAGGTAGGCTATTACATGGTTTCCTTCAAAAATTCATTGGCATATTTTCCTTGCAGAAAAAATTCCTGTATATTCTAGTAAACTTTTTTTTTCAACTGATGGCTCCAAAAATTGAATAACTTTTTCAAACTTGCTTCCTTTGTTCTTCATATGTGGAAGCAGAGATGTGAGGAGTTTACTTTATCACCACATGACTGGTGCATATACATATATGATATATGTACTTTAAAGTACAATGTACAATCTGTTGTCTTGTTTTTAATGACTCCCAAAAATATACGTACCATTACGTGTTTGCATATGGGTAGATAGATAGATACATGAGTATGGTTTTGTTGCTCATGCTTCTTGGTCAAATTCAGATCGTGGGTGCTGGCCGGGGAATTTTTTTTGTCATGCATTAATCTTCTTTCCTTAATAGATATATTCAACTCTCGTATTCCTGCATTAGATCTTTCTAGACTTGGGTCAGTATTGAGCCTTTTAGGTTGTTTCTTCTTTGATCTTCTTCTCCCCCCCACCCCTGGCGTTTTCCTCCTCCAACACCCCCCCCCCCCCCCCCCGGGCCTTCAATAGAAGTATTCCTTTTTAGGCGATTTTGTGCTGCCTGATGTTGTTATGATGCCAGAATTACACTTAGTATTTGATGTGTTATCTTAATAATTTGCACACCTAATCTTATGCACACCTATGAAGACTGTATATTTTGGGTAATATAATCTCTTTGCGCTGGTTTCACCCAAGGAGAATTATTATCGCATTAGAATTATAATTAGAATGAAAAAGAGTCAGCACCCTTTGTTTCATAGAAATGCTATTGAATTCATGGTATGATTGTTCGTCCACATCATCCTGGATCAGATCCCATGTAAATGTAATCTAAGATAAAACATTTCTACTCATTTGATTTTAGCTCATTTGTTAGATATTAAAATCAGGTTGTTATACATGATTAACAATCTATATATGTGCCAAATATATATATTTATAACAAATACAAATTACAGCTTTCTCGTTGTGTCGGAATTTTTTGGCAGTTGCCGACATTCTGCTTTGTGTCGGAATACAATGCTCTGCATGAATATGAAGATCATATGTTTGATGGAATGAAATCATGTTATAGGCAAGCTTGATGAACGAGGAACTGAGTTTTTCTTTAATGTTTGTTTTAGACGTTGCTGTTTACTTGCTGAATGTTTAATTGAATCCAATTTATTGTATGCGAGTTAAATTAATATTTGATTTTGAACTTTTGTACCAGGAGTTTGCAATCACGCCTTCCACTTTCACTGCATCAGTAGGTGGCTCAAGACCAGACAAGTGTGCCCTTTAGGTCAGTAACACATCTAAATCGTTTTTATTTTATGAAGTATTTTTACTCTCCCGAATGTTTTCGTATATATTTTTACTGGACCTTTTCCTCTTGCAAACATGCAGACAACAGCGAGTGGGAGTTCCAGAAATATGGCCACTAGATTTTGGAGTTCAAAGCATTTACAATTTCATGCATCTTTCTAGAACTGTATTTGGCCTAAGGAGGATGGCCTAAGGAGGATTAGAAGTTGTAATTAAATCACTATTACGTGTATGTTCTATTTTGAATCAAGCTACGATGGAACACGAATATGGTAATGTCTGAGAATGAAAGATATCATTTAAATTTTCTGTTGCTTTGACTTCTTTCCAGATTGCTTTGTTTGATCCATGCATCACAATCCCAAAGTCATGAGTTCCAACATTATTTTGGTCGATGTGCGTTGTCGGCTGAAGATGATGTCGCCAAGCAAATTGCAGGGAAAATGGTCCTGATTGATAAAAAAAATGAACGAGGTAGTTCTCTACGTATCATAACAAATACAAAGCTGAGCATTTAATGTAAATTTTCTCGCACGAAACGGCAATTGTACCAAAATAGGTCATGTATAATGTTTTCCATATCACAGGTAGGTGAAAGTTTACAACGGTAGCTTCTCAAAAGCAGAGTTTGACGCATGTACGATTATTTCCTCCCCACGTCTCATAATCAAAGATGATTCCAACATTTAATGAATAGAAGAATCTTTGTGAATCATACGGATTCAAATTTCGGATCAATGCAAGGATTCTAAAATTCATCAATCCAAGGATAGATATCCTTCTGGTGAAGACGGTCTTGATTATAGCAGAGCATAGAATGTCAGCAATCTAGAGCATTAAGATTGCCAATGCTTCCTTTTTATTATAGCATAGTATCAAATGGCATCAATCTCGAGCATTATTGAATAAATTGCAAATATTCCTTAATCCAAGGATAGACATACTTCTAGTCTACCGCTAATATATTGTATGATGAACCAAGCTCTATAGATACTTTCTGTCTTAACCAGGATCATTGGGTACCCAGGATCATTGGGTACCGACTCCGTAGTCAAAGGCAATGCTCCTGATTTACAAAGTTAATAAAAGCACCAATTCCTTGGATAAGTACAGATCTCCAAATCCACTAATCTCCAGCGCGCTAATGCAATAGATGGTAACACCGGTAACTCTAATTAAGATTGCGACGATTTCAACTTTGATGAAAGTGGGGAGGGGTGAAATTAGGCCTACAGCAAATAGGACTAGAGTGTGGAAGCAAACTGTAAAGAAGTCTACAATAAATGAACAATGTACAAATCATTACATGTTTACTGCATTCAAGTCACAACTTCTCAAAAATTGTGGGAGCATCCACGCCCCCGAGTTCTCCATGCACATGTACAATAAACTTTTTATGAGATGAAATACATGTACAATAAACTTTACAACAAGTCGGAAGCAAGAAACTCGGCCAAAACAAATTATGCCCTTCTGATTTCCCCCATAATTGTGTGTTAGCTCTGTCATTCTTTTTCTTTCCTTTTCCCCTCCTTGATTGACAGATTACTAATCTGCCGTTCTAGCTGCAAACTCACGAGAAAAGGAAAGATTCAGAGAGCAGTTCAGGTTAAGGACATACATGCATGCATGTGTGCATGCGTGTGTATGGGATACTGATTATAATTTGTCACCTCATTTGGTAAAATGAGCTCTTCAATAGATAGACTTGACTACCAGATGGGACCTAACTAGAAGTCTATCTCCTTGCTGTTTATATATATATATATATATATATATATAGAGAGAGAGAGAGAGAGAGAGAGAGAGGAAAACTCCTATAAACTTTAAGGGGCTGTTTGGATGCATTTAGGAAACTAGAGTTTTTATGACACAAAATAAAAAGTGGTTATCCACCTCATCACTTTCCATTCGATTGTTTACATTGTTTGGTTAGGAATCTTTGTGAATCCTAAAATAATAGTATTACATTGTTTGGATAGTATATTATAAACTAGAGTATTTATGACACAAAATGGAAAGTGGTTATCCACCTCACCACTTTCTATAAGATTTTGACTTTTTTATTATTTTTTGGACACATTTATGACATTGTGTAAGCTTTCCAACAAAATCACTCCTAATTTTGGTGATTTTGCTTTCGGTGACACCTCATCAAAAGGTGTAAGCTTTTCATGTAAAAGAGAATTTAAACAAACAATGTAAAGTGATGAAAGCTGGCATTGGGACCCACTTTTTTATACTTTCCATCATTTTACATGGTAAAAACATACAACCAAACAGCCCCTAAGTGGATAGGAGCCCTTTGTCCACCAACTTTTTTATCCATTAATTTTGGATTGAGATTTGTGCTAGCATGTGACGCGCGCGCACATGTATATCCTCTTCTTTCTCCGTTCAAAACAAAGAATCTCAAAATCAAGGAATACAAGCCTTATCTACAGACTCCCTGCAGTCATATGATAGAGCTGGAACATCAATGCTCAAATTGGTTTTCTATGAAGCATGGAATTCCAATCATGTTTATCAGCAGACAGTGTACGCTAAGGGTGTACAAGGTTTATTTGTATTATAGAGTTGAAACATCAATGATCAAAAGAGTTATTTGCATTTTGGTACCCTAAAGTTTACATCTTTTTTAACTTTGATACCCAAGTTTTTATTTGACACTTTGATACCTGAAGTTTACAACTTTTTTGACTTTGACACCCCATAGTTTATTTTCCGACGCTATGATACCCCAAAGTTCACACATTTTATCTTTGATACCCAAAGTTACACATTTTTTAACTTTTATTCCCCCAAACTTTGTATCAAAGTCTCAAAAACAAAACTTTAGGGTACCAGAGTCCCCAAAGATGTAAACATTCAGGTATCAAAGTGTTAGAAAAAGGGTACCAAAGTGTTAGAAAAAAAATTTGGGGTATCAAAGTCAAAACATTGTAAACTTTTAGGATATCAAAGTGACGGAAAAAAAACTTTGGGGTATCAAAATTCAAAATGGTGAAAATTTAGGGGTACGGAAGTGCAAATGACCCATGCTCAACATCAAAGATCTTTCTTGCGTATCAAAATTAATTTAATCTTGTGGAATGAGATTAATAATAGAATGTCAGTACATGCATTTAATGACCAAAGACTAGCAATGATATCCATAAGGGCATTACATTCATCGATTGTGCGAAATTGGACATATGTAATGTACCTGAGCATTCTTATATTTCAACCTCTGCACATCATCACCCAGGCTCCCAACACTGAATTAAACATTTTTTTCAGTCCGATGCCCAAAGATATAATAATTATTATGGTTCAGAAGAAATTGATATCTTGTAGTACCTTTGTTGCAGATGAACCAAATAGCTCTGCAGCTCCTTCTCCTTACTGGAAACTGGAGGAAGCTGTGGTTAAAACGTATTGTCAAAAAGTATCAGAGAGCACTTTGTAAGTGTATGGGGTCAATAATGCACATAGAAAACTATAAGCAATTGCCTATACCTGTGATAAGTCACTATTGCCAGCATCTGAGGGTTCTTGCTGACCTGCCAACCAAATAGTAAACCATATCACCACACTTTGAAAATTCAGTTTGTGCTGACTCTCGAAAAATAGAATTCACAGATAAATACCACATGTTTGCTCCAAACACTTGATCAAATTAATAAGTGTTTCCTGTAAATAGCAAGAAGGTAAGTCTAAATGCTAAAAGGCAGAAATAATGATTTATAAGGAATGGTCTAGGTCTGACCCTCTGCATAGCATTCTGCTGGAGTAGAAACTGCAACAGCGGAAGAACGATAGCAGCATTTACAGATGGATTTGTTGATGCTCCACTGACTGAGTTTACCATGCAATTTGCCGAAGGTGTTGCCTAAATAACAACAGGCGAAAACAGTTACATCTTGCAGAAGGTACATTTTTATGCTACTAAAAGAACTTTACAGTTTCTTACTCTTTCTTTCACTAGGGCAATTTATAAGCCAAAAAATTCAAAATATTCCGAATCCCCGATGTTAGTTGCAAGACATAATGATGTTAATATATTTCATCTTATGTGATGACCAAATTACATTTTTTCCAGGTTAAACTAAACCGCATTCATAACGGGTTAAAAGGGATCAATTTTTTTCTATTCGAGATCTTAAGCTGTAATTCTTAGATGCATCAGCCAGTCCAAACACATTTGTTGAGAAGATGTGGGCATATCCAACAAATACGAATAGGTCATAAGATCATAGTTGATGGAGCAACAAGGAAAAGAAATATGCCTAAAACAACTTGTACCAGAGGCAACTAAAAAGAATATGCTCATGGCTAATTCAACCAAGAAGATTGCCTTAAGAGAGATGGACAGAAAAACACGGTTTGTGTAGCCCATGCAAAATTTTGACATAAACAGTTTCTGGTTTATTAAGTTGTGGGCCACACCCTTAAACTATGAATTATGATCTGCCATTCATCCCAATGCTAGCACAGTTATATGAAAGATTTCCTGTGGCCATTACTTTGCTTACATAGACCGATACATATTAGCATTGACATGTATGAATATATTAACAAATTTATTAGTTTGATTTAATAACAATAATAAAAAATACTTAGATACCTTGTTGCCAGCATCTGCTGATGTAACCTTGAACCGTCCCTTGCGCTGGACGACTCTTCCTTCCGATGACTCCTCTTGCGTGCTTGCTTAAATGCCAAAATTTTATATATTTATATATATATATATATATATATATATATATATATATATATTATATATATATATATATATAAATAATTGAAAATCATAAAATTATAATTGTGAAACCAGTAATATGTATGATCTTGTTTTAGCAAACCCTCACTAGAGATAAGACTGACAGTAAGAACGACGAAATTGATGTTTACCATGCGAGGTGATGAATATCTTAAAACATTATACCTGATGCAGAATTATGGGAGTCTCTCATTTGACGATAGAAAAGGGGACCACTAGGATTCCTCTCATTTTGACCCCTCTGATTGAGGTCATCCCTAAAATAAATGTAAATAGCACAAAAATAAGCATTGAGTTATTCAGAAACAGGTGGAATGCAACTCAATTGGTAAGCAAGAAAGAGTCTTGTCTTAATCTTTAAAATTTCAATAATGAAGCCTAGCTCTCACCCCATTTTAGGCACTATGTGTGTTTATCAGGGCTATACAGTGTCAAAAGCATTTTTCCTAACTAGCTAGAATACTGATCTACTAGGAAGTAAAGTGCAAGCCTTAATGAAATTATCATTAAATAGAGCTCATCATGGACCAAGTAAAATGGGAGTCAAATGAATGTTGGAATAGTTATCATAGAAGTGCTCCTAAGAAAACGGCAACAACAACAAAATATACAAATGCTTTATGCCTCGATTTTTTGGCATGACATGTAACATTAGAACACAACCTAAACAAAGAATTGCTTTATATTCTTATATCATTTGGATGTGAGATGTAAACTTCATAAGGATTGAGTTAGGATGGCTCCGCAAGTCACCATTCATAAGACCATCTACTATGTGGAAGCATAGTCTTAATTGAAATCATCATGGGCTTTACACAATTTTGGATATCCTACTTGATTCAATTTCCATGCATCAAACAGTCCATGAGATAAAAGATGTTATTTCATTGAAAAGATAGATAGAACAATAAAATTGACACCATCATCCCACACATTCTCATCAGTGTTACTTGCATTCTGCCACCTAGTCCATAGTACAACAGAAAAAGAAACAATTGGAGACATTCTGTCCATGAAAATGTTACTGCAACATACATATCCTCAAGAAGCAGTTAAATATAATAAGAACAGAGTAAGATGGTGGAAAATAACTACCAAATACTATTTTAACAGGTTCATAAAGTTTATACGTATATAATCATACAACTTGCAGAATGTCATGCGCAATAAGAGGTGTCAGTCAACAACTATTGAAAACTTGTTCTATTCTTTGCAGACATAGTGCATAAAAGCACTTAAAACATTAAAGTGCAGATTTAAATAATTAAAAATGAGAGCAGAACAAAATAAAATACACTAGAACGCCAAATACTACATAGTCAACACTATTGTTAAAAGCAAGCTTTCAAGTAACAAACTTTACCTCTCTCCATCACCCGCAATGTGCTTATAAGGTGAAAGAACATGTTCTGGCAGTAGTGAACCACTTGAGAACTTGTGCCGTCCAATTGCATGCATATTCTTGGGTACAGATGCACTTCTTTCAATAAAATCACCATTATACTTGCTAGCATCGAGGTCTTCAGTTTGTGATGGCTTCTGCTGTGGTAATATGGATCCTGAATTTGGATCCTTATAGTTCTTCCAAGTAGGGCTTGTAGCATTTGCATCATCCTCACAAACATCAAAGCAACCCCTGTAACAATTCAGGATACTTAATACTAACCCACTATTCAGTAATTGTTTTCCATAGAATTAAAGAACAAGTCCCTAATAATAATTCTACTATCGCGTAAGCTAGAGGAAAAGAACCAAAAATGAGAACACAAAAAAACGGCTAAGAAAAATACTACAACATGTTTTAGACTTTTAGACGATGGAGATGAGTGAAATAAATTTAAGTTGGAACAATTTTATATGGTACAAAGAAAAAGGTATACCGGACCTTAACTAAGATTTTTAAGGGTTTTTATCTAAATTAGTCCCCCTAAATTTTTCATATTTTGAAATTAGACCCCCAAATCTTCGTATTTGAAATTAGTCCCACAAATCTTTAATTCTTTTGAAATTGATCCCTAAAATCTTCATATTTTGAATATAGTCCCCCAAATCTACCAAATATTTTGAAATTAGTCCCCCAAATATCTCAACTTGGTGCTAACTTGAGGGACTAATTTCAAAATACTTACGGGTTTGGGAGACTAATTTCAAAAGATGAATATTTGGGGGACTAATTCAAATAATGAAAGATTTGGGGGACTAATATCGAAATAACATTTTTTAAGTAACTGTGAGAATATTTTTTTTCCTTTACTTTATAGCAAGATCCAATATTTTTTTAAATAGGGAAAAATAGAATTATCCCCAATCCCACCTACCACCTCAATTGTATGCCCATAGACATATAAAACTGCTTGAATTCAAGAATTTACCTAAGTGCTTCAAGAGGGCGGATCGGAAATGCAGAGGAAAATGGACCCTCTAAATCTTGAATGTCTTCCAACACATCCTAAGCCAGCAGACAGGTACACACCATAGCATGTCAACCATAGTTTCTTGAAACAATGTAAAGAGAACAAATGAAGGTGGTCAAAGACACAAAACTAGAAGAATCTCACCTCTGCCAAAGTTGCAGCACTATTGTGATCTACCCTTTCTGGGGACATATATTGCGGGATAGAATCAACACGTTCGAGGACATTATTACTATTATTATTTAATTCTTCTAAACTGAAGCCACTATCTGAAGATGGAATCTGAAAAAGATAAAAAGTCAGAAAGAAGAAGGAGATAGAAGTTTCTTTTGTTCTTTAGTATGAATTTAGGTATTAAAAAAAATCTCCTTACAAGGGCAGCCTGAGCTTTCAAGTCCTCCAGATTGAAATTCCATGCACTGATTCCTCGTATGTACTCTTGCTGCAACAACAAATTATTTTCTATGCCAATATAAATACTCAAACAATTAAGCTCTCCAACAATGGAGAAGGGGACTTTTAATCTGAAAAATAAAAAAATGCTCAAAGAATTTGGTTGCATCGCAGTGAAGGCAAGATAGTGAGAAGGGGTCTTTTAAATCTATAACATTAACAACAATGCTCAAAAATTTTGGTCGTGTAACAGTGAAGGCAAGATAATGGTGGTGATCCTTTTTATTTTTGGATTTTATGCTGATAGGTGGTAGCCAATGTAGGCGTGGATGGGTAGGCGGGTCTGTTGTGGTGGAAAAAAAACCAAGAAAAAGTTAAAAGAGTTTTAATAAAATTTTGCTGCCCAAACTGAGAAAGTACCCACAAATTTCTGGATGGATGTATGCATAAATATTTGCTACTCAACTCATAAACAATTTTTACCCTCTTACATAGAGATTTTATTTTTGGTGGGAAGCAACGGATAGAAGTACATCATGTGGAACAAGTCTTTTGAGTTCTCTGACTTTTGGGTTTCACCCATTTTCTCTTTGTCCTTATTTAGCAGTCTTTAATTAGTCAATGCCTTGATTCCCCCCCACCCACCCCACCCCCCAACCACCACCACCACCACCTCCACCTCCTCCTCCTCCTCCAATCAATGCATTAGCCCCTAAGAAGTAGGAACAGCAGATACAGATCACATGCAGTTATTGAGATTCACCTGCGAAAGATGTTCTTTATCTCCAGCTGCAGCCTTGTTTTGTAAAAGAAAATTGGCTTCTTTTCCCTAGGATGAGAAGAGTCAGCTCATGCATAAAATTATATTATTTCTCAGTTAGAAAAGATCTTTTAGCAACCTTCAGTGTCCTAAATCGTTCACCCAAGGGTTCAAGACCATCAAGTATCGTTCGTACTAAATATTCCTCCGATCGAGCATGTTTAAAGAAAGGATGTTTCAAAAGCTTTTCTGAAGCGGGGCGCTTCTTTGGATCCTTGACTAAGCAGGCACCTACTAAATCTTTGAAAGACTACACAGACAAAGGAATTTCATTAATACAACAAGAGAACATTACATTCTCCAGCATAAACTTGAAAGAAGAGATAAATACCTTTGAGAATCTCTTGTCCCTTTCATAGTCAAGACCGGGAGGTGCATTTTGCAGGGTCATAAGCAACACCTAAAATGATAAAGAGATTATTTTCAATATAATAATAGTTGCAAGGAGAAGAGAAATTGTATGCCCTATTTCACTCAAATGTTGATTTATAGGAATACCTTCATAGGAGGATACTTAGAGAATGGAGCATGGCCGTGGGCAAGTTCCAATGCTGTTATGCCAAATGACCAGATGTCTGCTCTGTTCACAATCAAACAAGTCAGTACGAGAAAAGTGAAAAATTCAGAAAAGGATTCTTAAATAGCCACAGTTCTAGTTAGCTCACTTAAAATCATAGCCATGCAATTGCTGCATAACTTCAGGAGCCATCCTGGAGAACACATAACAGAATTAGCCTATGCACATTCTAACAAATAAAAAAGGGGTTCAATTCATCACATGAAACCAGAAAAGGTGTAAAATTTTGAGTAAGTGAAAGGAAAGAAAATGCACCAGCACGGAGTCCCCACAAATGTATTTCGCGAGCGTTGCCGATCCCCAGTGTCGAACATGCAAGCTGAGACACCAAAATCTGCTAGCTTAACAGCTCCATTGTCATCGATCAAGATGTTCCCTGCCTGAAAAAACCAGACAATATGCACGATCTCTAAAGCAGGCATAAAACGATACTAGCTAAAATTTTGCAACTCTTATCAGTATACTGCAGAGTCAAACACATCTATTCACAATTAAATTGTCAGAAATAAAATCTTCTCAGATGATATATTAACTAGAAACTTTGAAACACAGGGAGGCAACCATCTACTATACACCAAGATCACATAAATGACTAGAAATTAAATACAATGGCTCAAGTTTTTAGCTCACTTGGGAGCAGCCAATGGTCCTACATTCCATATAGTGAAATGCACTGAAGAGTAGTTTAAAGACTTCAGTAAACATGAAATTGTGCACCTTGTACACTCACAATCTTAATAATGCAAAAAGGGAAAGCACGGCCTTAGGCTTGATGTGTTGCATAACAAATAGAAAGCAGTACTTCATTTAAAAGCTCTACTTATCATATTAAGGTAAACTGTGACATCGCCATAAATTGAGTGGCAACATAATGGGAAATGTAGAACTTTTAAATGAAGTATTTCTTTTTATTTATTATGCAGCAAATCAGCCCTAAGACCATTCTTTCCCTGTTTTGCAGTATTAAGATTGTTAGCATACATGGTGCACAACATCATATTTAAACTATTCTCGAGTACATTTCAATATAGGAAACGTAGAGCATAGGCTTCTCCCAAGTGGGCTAAACTTGTGCCATTGTATCTAATTTCTAGTCATTTATGTCATCTTCGCCAATGGTAGATTGCCCCCTTATTGCGTTTCAAACTTTCTAGTTGCTAATAATCTAGGTCACTCGGACACGATGTTTTGGGTGTCGTGTCCGTGTCGGACACGTATCAGACACGGATTCTCCACAAACACGTCATGGACACGTGTGATTCAAAGCAAAACCCGATTTCCTCATTACTTATACCATAAACTAGTTTCTTTAGTAATATTAGCTTTAAAACCAATCGGTTTTTTAACTCGAAAACTAAAACTCATTACTTAAATATTTGAAAAATACCCATCGTATTATCCCATGCGATCGAAACTAAACTTTTGTTGTTAAACCTTATTCTTAGTTTGATTTAACTTGATTCTTAAGAGCGTGTTTCGTAACTCTTACAAAACTGGGCCAGGATCAATAATGCCCTAGTTTTGTTCTAAATTGGTTCTTTTGCAAACCAACCCCCCTTGGTACACAAAAAAAAAAACGTTTAAAGGTCACTTTTTGGCCTAGGAAAAATTGGGCCAAGATTGGCATCTTGGCCCAGTTTTTCCCAAACACAATTCTCCTCAAAATGGGACTAGGGCCAAACCTAGACCCATTTCAAGGAGTTGCCAAACAGGCCCTAATTGTTATAGATAATAGATAATAGATAATAGAAATAAACATACAAATGTTATAGGAATTTTAAATTAATATTTGATCTAATGTAAATTTTACACACGTGCGCACGCACGCACATATACTTATATACATACACACACATACCGTGCCCCCATATCCTACATCTTACAAATTTATCCTGTCCCGTGTCTGTATACATGTGAGTCCACGTCTGCAACCATATCCATGCTACCTAGGTAATAATAAACGAGTACATTCTTAAGAAGTTAGATGATGCTCCATTTCAAGATAAAGGAGAGAAATCTCTCGAGATGGCTTGCACATGAGCAGCGGACATCATTAGAATGCAACAATAAGGACAAACAAAGAATGATTATTGGAGAAAAGCAAGGAGTAGGGAAGGCCTAAATGGACATGCGTAGAGGAAATTAAAAAGGACACTCTAATTTTTAATTTAAACAGGAAGATGGCCCTTAAACCAAAGGTGAACATGAGAGAAGGATTAAGTAGCCAACTCTGAAAGTTTCAAATAAAAACTTTGTTGTTATTGTCGTATTGTCATAAACTTGTAGTCCTATAATTTTTATAACATATGGGCTTTCATATACAACATGAAAATGTAACAAACTAAATGTAAGCTAGCACAATACAAAGGCACAAAAGAATCCGCCTTAGACAATAAGTAATCAACATACTAAGCATGATACTCAGTACCTTCACATCTCTATGAATATGTCCCTGACCATGCAGGTAAACAAGAGCTTTAAGAACCTCGCGTAAAAGGGTTGCAATAACTTTCTCCTCAAAGCCTTCTGGATAAGAAGATTTCATTATATGGAGGCAAGATCCCCCAGCCATGTAAGGCATCACAACCCAAAGACAGTGATCTGCTGTAAAGGAGCAGTGTGCACGAAGTAAATTTGGATGATTAGTCAATGTCATTGTCTGAACTTCACGTCTGATTCCGTCCTGTCAGAAGACAAAAGTTCCGAAAGAAGAAGAAATGCATGAGCACTATTGTTTGTATATAACTGTCATAACTAAGCTATTGTTGAATTAGTTCAAAAGGAAAGATTTGGAGCCATACTACTTTGTATTCTAACAATCATTAGATTCTACAGGTATCCAAGAAATGTGTTGTCTAAAAAGTCTTTTCAGAAATCTTCTTAAAGTCAGACATAGGAAGGACAGACTATTGAAGCTTAGATAAGGATAAAAAGTGAAAATATGTATGTCGCAAACAAGCAAAACAAGACTTTCAAAGGCGATATAAAAGTAATACTTACGAGGTCATTGTTGCACTTCTCAAGGTCTAAGACCTTGATAGCAACTATCTCGTTAAGTGGAATACAAAGGGCCCTGTAGACAGTCGCGCTGACACCTTCACCAACTTCCTCATACAGCTTGTAGTCGTTAGGATTGGCCGGAAATCGTCTATTAAAGTGGTGATCCATATTTTCTCAAATACCACCATTAGCAATATTTACAGTTCTCGTCCAGGATATATAAATAAATTAGAAGAGTACTTGAACCAACATGAAGGCAAGAATGATTTAGTGGTAATAATTCTCCCTTCAAACTGTAGTTCCACCATAAGTTCAGCAGTGCCATGAAGTGAATTACACTTAGATATCAGCCATCTGTAAAAGAACAATGCAAACTGACTTAAATATTTTCCTCAATATAACAAATTATAGGTCATTCTCCAGAAGAAGCCTAAAAGCCAATAATCAAAAGGCAAATTTCAGGAACATCTAGTTTAAAAGAAAAGCCACCATTAATCATGGAGACTTTACTCACCACAAACCGAGGAACCTTTTGTACTATGAAGCCTGTGGGGCTAACAGGGTAAAATCTGTTGAGATGACACCAAAACTAAAACTTGGCAAGCTTACTTACCAATCTGGGGCATTTATCTGTAAGAAATAGGAAAATAACATTTTACACTGCTTAGATAAAAAAAAACTATGATAAGAGTAAGCAAAAATTGGACTAACAATAGCAAGAGTTAGCCCAATATCACTTTACAGTAAAACAATAATGTACGGTCCGCACAATGATGTTCATGCCAAGTACTAGTCCAAAACAACAAACAAAAGGCAGAAAGGAAGAAATACAAAGACTGATAATATGAAGCATGAATAGACCCGCAAGGGAAGTTTAACAATATTATATGCATAAAGAATGTCATGTCTTTATCTGCTGTGAGTTTACGTGGATTCAAAGCAGATAGTTTGCAAAATCCTTCTTCCTACATGCACAAAAAATCTTTAGGAGCAAGATGCAGGAAAGCCTGGGACAAAATAGACCTATTTTAACAAAGAAACAAAAAAGGAACGAAAGAATCCCTTAATTATGATTGATACATATAATGGTTAGGGTGTTCGTAATAAGACTATCAAATTAGACCTAATTTGATAACCCACACCCTACACACACACTCACACGCTCACACATACACAGAGGGGAAAAAAGGAAAGACGAAAAAACCATGCACACAATTTAATGTTTGTATGTAAGTCCACGAATCCTTAGTTATTCAAAATCAGCCCTTCGACATTGACAATATATGTCTTTAGCTTTGAACTTGCTTCCTCTCAGGACATACTACCACTGTCATTTATCTTCCAATGATAACATCTCCCGTGTATCTATTCATACACTATAACCCATTCTGCACCAAAATCCAAATAAGCGTCTACTGTAAATTCTCTACCTCCTCTCACCTCAACATGAATTCCATTTTCCCTAAACCTAACCGAAGGTTACATTAGTCAAAAGAGAGCATATTAAATATTCAACCATTATAACTGATACCAGATGAAAGTGAAAGGACGTGAACCTAATTTTGTAACTTAAAAGAATTTTTTGGGACTAATTAAAAATATTTCAAGTGTTAAGATGCTAAAATTAAGTTACATCTAAATTCAGTGCCCCATATGAAAAAAATCTTGATGGTTAAAATCAAGCACGCTCCTCCAGATATAATTTTAGATTCAATTCCACAGGTTCCTGCATCACATAACCAATATAAAGACAACAACAAAACCACCATCATATCGAACAAAAATCCAAATATGTGGGAACATGGAAATATATGTATTCTCCCATACGATGTTCCTTTTCAGGTGGTCTATCAAACATGCTTTAAATATTCATCACCCTCCACTTTCCACTTGGGTAAATGCCAATATATCATTTCCGCAGTTTTAAGATGTTACCTTTAAGCATCCTATCGAGAAGTTTACTGATACACAACCTGATTCACGAACACATGATATCTGAAGATCATGTCTAATATGTCCATATTAAATGTGCAACAATGTATACTCCTGACCATAGTTGCGCAATTACCTGGACCTCCCACCCCCCGAACCGTCGTACAGTTCATGCGAACCGATTCCCTCCGGTACAAATTGGTTACCCAAAATTTGCATACCACTTACAAGCATGTGTGGTGCAAACTGCAAAGTCCCTTCGTGCACATGTGCAAGACGCAATGCAATGTGTGTAATCAAGTGAAGGGAGACACACAATAGAATATATGAGTCAATGACTTTATTGTAACTAAATATATAAAATGTGAAATGAAACCATATTACCAACACAAACTATGTGAAAAGAAAAATAGAACAAAAAAAATGAACTCCATATAAAAGAGGTATGTAAGTACCCTATATGAAAAATATTGAAATGCATAACTAGCTTTCTAGTTTCTAGTTTTCTAGTATACACTATGGAAATTATAAGCACACCCAAAATAATTTTAAAACGTACCCCTGACCAAACTTGTGTACCGAAGCACGCTATCCCTCTTGAATCCAAATTTTTTTAAGTGGTGAATTGTGTATCTGTATCCGTACCACGACCCACTATATACCACATACTGTGTAAGTATGCTCCTGAAACAAGTTAATCAAATTAACAACTTGATAAGTAGAAAGAGGTGGGTTACGCATAAGTTTTAAGTCAAGTATGCATGCTAAATACTGATTACAAAAAGATGAGCATCAGATTTTATATGCTTTGGTCTTCATGAGCTGGAGATAAGACACATTCATTTCTGAGTTGGATGTGAACGTGGAGATACATTAAGAGAGACAACATCTTGAAAAATCGAGTTGGTTTCCAAAAAACCGCAGGTAAAGGCAATGATTATGGGGGTGGAGTGGACATTGAAAGGAAGGGATGGAGAAATTTGGAGGATTGTAAGACTCTTGGGGTTAAGAAAATCCCAAATATGGTCAGAGATATGTCCAAGTGGCTCAAATGCGTTAAGGTTTGTCCCCATTTGTAGAGTGGTTGGGTTACAGCATAGAGTGGCTTTATAATTTTAACTATACAGTATAGATATACCTTTAATCCAACTTTCACTTAATCAAGGAGTATGTAAATAATTAATATAACTAAATACGAATGTTGAGATGGATGATAGGAAAAATACAAACAGATAATAGAGCATCCATTAAGAAGAGACCTGTGTTAAGGCTAACATGTAAGAAACCATTTTTTTTGATGGTTTGCACATTTTCCATGGAGACCATTTACTGCATCATTTAGCTAAATTCATGGGATCAGTTCATGGAGCAAGGATGACTAACGTATCTAAAAGGACAAAATTTGAGGCAGTTAAAAGGGATATCTAGTTGCTAATTTAATGGAAATAGCCTTATAAAATTAAATGGAGAAAAGAGATTCACAAAGCCAAACTTGGAACATCATAAATTCTTTCGTGTTGTTTGTGCTGTAGATTTAATCCAAATGTTCTTATTATGGAGTTGCTTTCTTCTGTGGCATGTATTAAACCGAGTAATGTATTTTCTTTGTTTGATAAGGGTCAATTGATAAGGTTGGCTGATTTCATCATCTTTTTTTTTTAAATAGATTGCATGGAGCTTAGCAATCAACCTGAGAACTACATCTCTCATGAAGCTACTCATCATCATTTTTGGAATTATACAGATTGGTAAACTTGCTAAGAAGTTGATTGAATGCAGAAAGGATACTTTATATTCTTTGGTGTACAAGTTAATGTAGTTAACACTAATTTCATCTGTTGCAACATCAAGTGTTGAAAGAGCATTTTTGTCAATGAAAACTATTACGAATGTCCTTCGAAACCCAATGAGGGATGAGTATATGAATGATTGTTTGGTGCCTTATATCGAAAAAGATATAGTTTGTAACATTGACGAGAAAGATGTCAGGAAACAGTCTTAAGAAATGAGAGCAAAAAGAATGTTATAAACACTTCTAGTTTGAATTATGTTTCCAGAAGTCTTATTGTGCATAAATATTTAGATGCTAATCAATCGTACAATTTTTTAAATGTTTTCATGTTTAATTTTTTTAATCCCCTCTCCCAAAATTCCTGGCTCTGCCACTGCCTCCATTGAGTTATATTAAGTCATCTTCTCCGTTAACGTTTATTCTTTTTAATTGCTTCCAACCAAGTTCATTTAGGTCTACCTCTAACCCTAACACTAACCCTAACACTCCATTGAGTAATGACTAAACCATCTCAGTCGATTCTCTCTCATATTGAATCTCTCATTTTATCCTCAGCAGAAGAGAAAAAAAAAACCTCTAATCTCCCACAAATGCTTTATAAGTCAGTTACTAAATCATATAAAGTTCTGCTCTCTCTCAATTTTTTTTATTATCAACACATAGTTCTATCTTCTCTATTACATAAATTTAGATCAAAAAAATCACACCTTAACAACAAAGTTACGTTCTTAAAGTTCTAAAGACCACGCTCCAACTCTCTAAAACTTCTCAAAGATTCAAATTTTATAACGCCAGTAACAATTCCACTACTAAAAAAAACTATCAAATTACTAGGAAACGGATCGAATCTTCACCTGAGGGGATCGACGACTGAGAAGAGGAAGACGAAGGAGAAACCCTAGCACGAGCTGGCTATCGTCACCGCCTCCGTGGATCTTGTCACCGCCGCCGTCGACAAGGCGATCTTGAACTCAATCTCTCCCTCTCGTCGATCGAGCTGCTTTCTTGCGGTTATCAATAAAAGTACCCTTTTTTTTCTTTTCTTTTTCTGGTCGATTTTTTCGGCTGGGAAAAGTATATTAGAAATGGAATGTTTTGTAGTTTAATCCTTGTCATTGTCTTTATTTGCGTCTCCAATTTGTACAATCAATCCTATAAAAGAGGGATACTGTATTTTATCATGTACTTCTCTTTATACTCAATTGAAGTGAAAACGACTCATCTTTTATCATGAGATGATGATTAGATAATAGAGCTTACATTTTCATTCCAATTGTAACCAGAAAGTGTTACTCTAGATATTGTTCAATCGGCGTTGTCTGAAAAAAAATATTCTGTTATGATATCGTTAATCTTAAACCTTAGAAGATTTACAGTAATCTTTCTCACGTGCTTATATTATAATTCCTTACTAATTCATACCTCTAGATATAAGCCAAACTTGCATCTGGTGTAAAATTTATGCTCCCTTATTTGACAAAAAAAATGCGAAGAGTTTACATAGCAATGACAGTATAATTGATAAAAAAAGATTATATTTATGTATTTATATAAATATTAAAATTTATATCTTTTATCATATTGTAGCATGTATCTTTCTTTAGGTTAATTAAAGCATATACGATAAATAGAACACGCTGATAAATGGATGCTCAATAGTCAGGAAATAAAAATATGCAAGATATATTCATTCCATGTGAATAGCAATATCGCTAGTTTATCTTCTAATAATAACTCCTTCAAAAAAAACAGTCATAAACTTTGAACGCTCTGATTTCACACGCAAAAGAAAACGACAGCCTTATGCAAACAAGTTATAAAACATGGGGCCATCTGAAAAAAACGCAAGAAGTACCGCTGGAGAACAGCAAAGATGAGGAGGGCAGCGGGCCCCACAATTTTCTGAACTCAGCACGGTGAGCATACATGAACAATGACCGCCCATAACAGTAACCCCCTCCCCCTAGCTTCTCTCGCTGTACGGAATCAAGGGTACGCGTGGCGTACGGATGCCGTAACCGACGTGAGGTTACCCCGAAATTTGTCCTCTTTCGGCAAGATTTGTTTGCGTGGCGGGTTGGGAGTGGATAGTTGTGGTGTACGCTGTTGTGGAGTGATTTAGGTGATTGGGGACAGTCCATATGCTAGACTCCAGAGTCCGAGGTGGAAAAATATTGTACGTAACCGACGGGATGAGGAATTACGTTTGGCTCCTTACGTGGCTTTGTATTCATTTTAGAGCTCTATATATGATGAATTTGTTTAGCTTACTATCAGAAAATCCTCCAAAGTTTGGAGGTGTATCAGATACCTCTGATTACATTCAAAATATCAATATCCCCAAGTTTAGGGGGTTATAAAAAATCTTTTTTTAACTTTAAAAACTTATCAAAAACCATTCCTAAAAGTGTGAATTGCAACATACGACTATAATTTTTACCCATCCATGTGAAAAGTTACAGTTAATATTGTTACAGGAGTTTTGATAAAATATAAAACTTAACAAGGGTTTTTTGCTAGCCCCTAACCTTAGGGGGGATTTTTTATATTTGAAAAACGATGAGAATTTTACCTGATAATCGTCCAAAGTTAATGGGGTTTTCAAACATTGCATTTCTTTTTTCATAGGATTTTACGAAAAAATACCATATGTAATTTAAAGTATCTATACAGTTGAGCTGTTTGCACCTACATTTAGGATATCAAATGGCAATATTCACACGATAGAACATGTATGAGCTAGTGAAGACGACGATGGTAAATGCTCAAATGCAAACACGTCAGGGAGATCAATACCGGGTTGCAATCGAGTCCCCTCTGACATTCAAGTTAGCAGCATATAATTAAATATGCTATGATTTTCTTGACGTTGAGAATTAATTTTAAGATTGTATAGATGATGCGCCTTTGGTGAACCATGGTTCATGAAGTTTTTTTAAAGTCAACTTTGTGTATGGTGTAACATATATAAATTTATGTTTCAGCATTTCTTTCACATCGTGTACGCAACCGGACATGCTTTCCTTTCATCTGATCTTCATCCATCGTCAACTTTATTGTGGACATCGTCAACTTTGTGTTTGTATAAACATGCATGTAATTATTATTAAAGGAATAATGATACGGTAAAATGTTATTTCTGATGGTAACCTAAATGGCGGTGTCCAAAAGAAAATTAAACTTGATGTTTAAATTTTAGGTTTTTCGCATGTATACACCCCTCAAAACTTTCATGTTCGTAAATTCACCTTCCAAAATTTTGCATTTGTGAAATCACCTCCCAAAACTCAAATGTAATTGGATCTTTCTACCCTTTCAATTTAACAATGTTAGTCTCTAAACGGAACAATGTATAAACTCTAGTAGTTTTCAATAGGTTTGCAACATTTTCATATTTAAAAACTAAAACTGTTAAGCGTAAGGGATGGGAAAAAATCAACGTGAAAGAAAAAGTGGTAATTCTTACACATTTGGAATGTGTAAGGGGTATATATGCAAAAGCTCTCTAAATTTTTACGAAACTAATCACCTCTAACAATGACGGAAATGTCCCTTTCAAGTGATCCCCCTTTGCGTATAACTTACCCGAATCATTGAGGGCGTTCTCGTCAACCAAAAAACCCCAAACACATTTGGCAGCGAGTGACACGCCTATACCATAGTGGGACCCGCCTTAGTGTTACAAGGGGCTGACTCCTATTGGTGGTCTTCAATGTTCATCTGTTTTGTGAAGTAGGTGAATATTAGTGGAAGAGCACACGTGGCTTTGTCGAGAAATCAATGATCAGCAATGAAAAGTTATACATTAAAGGGAAAAAATTGAACTTATACATAAAAATAGACTTAAACAGAGATTAACTTTGCCTATGTAATCTCTTAATCAAGCTGAAGATGATTCTTTATACCGAATTTCTTTGCATCAAAGCTTGAATTTAGCCGAGGATATGATTTTCTTCCATCAAAAAAATATTTACATAGGGGCAAGATTGGAAAATCAAAAAAAATAATTACATGGCCTATATTTGCTCTTAACTTCCCACCTTCCATGTTTTAAACCATCCACAAGCATTCCCCACTTACCCACATTTTAAACCTAAAGGGGGAAAAAAATCAAAACCAATCTCTTTGTTCTCCATTCCACATCCATCTTCTTTTGCAATATTCAGCAGAAGCTCTGCCTCTAATAATAGGACTTTTTATAGGTAAGTTTCATGTATTTTTCAAAGTTTTTATTTTATTTTATAACTATGTACATTTAAAATTTCCTATTCAATTGTATGTAACGTAATGCTTTCAAGTATTTCTTATCTAATATCCAATCTCTCACGGTGAGTAAAACTTTAGATTCGAAATTAGTTATTTTAGTGCTTTTCAATATGGATGTTGCATATAACTTAGAGGGTCAATTACACTAAATCTTCATGAACAATTAGTGTTTTGCGGCAGACCCTTATGAACTTTCAAAATCACACTAAACGACAATGCATTTTTGCATTTTGCAGATAACCCCTGTAAATTAGAATCAGAAAACAACACAAAAATGCATTTTGAAAGTTATTGTGAGCCTAATGCAATTTACCCATAAGATATTAGGATTTTGTGCAAAAATTATTGGGGGTTTAGTGTGATTTTGAAGTTTATAGGGTTTCAACCGCACATTTTCCATAGACCCAGCTATGTTTTGCAGTCTATCGTGGTCGACTGACCATGGCGCTATGGTCGACCGCCAAGATAGCCGTTGCACAGTAACAACTAGTTCTTTGTTTTGTTTTCTAATGGGTTTTTGGTCTTTTTACTTGAGTTTTAATTTACTAATGTTTTGGTTTGCTATAAATACCCTAGTGCATTGAAGTTTCCAACCAACCAAAAAAAAATGTTTTAACAAGTTTTATAAGTGTTTAAGAGGCGTTTTACTCTTGTTTTAAGTTTTGTTTCAAAAGAGAAGTTTTTCACATGGAGGAGGCTCTTAATTTCAATTGAGGAATTCTTCCTCATCATCATTCCTAAAGCTCCTTGTGTTTATAGAGAAGATTTCTAGCTCCTTTATCTAGCTTGTTTATTATTTGATTTTCACACTCATACCTTAGCTAGTTCTATTTGAGTTAGAATTTTATTGTTCTCATTTATCACTCACACCTCAATTGAGCTTTTAATATTATTCATACAATATATTATTGGGTAGTGATGAGTGATTTAGTAAGAGTGAGCTTCATAATGTTCTCATTCATTGGTAGAGAACAAATCATTGTACTTGAGCTTCATTTGTGAGAATCACTTTGTAATGCACATTTGCACCGAGAGGAGTGTGTGGTGAGGACGGAGTCGATACCAAGAGGAGTGACGTCGGTAGTAAATCCTATGAGAGGTAGTAAAGCCGAGCACTTGAGGGAGGCGATACGCGAGAACCAACACTTGAGGTTATAGTTTGTGTATGTTCATTGTGAGTGTCTTGTAGAGTTTTCGGTGAACTAGAAAACCGAGTGTGTAGAGAAGTTCCGGCTTCCAAACCGGGTGCGTCGTGATAGTGGATTCTCCCCGGGAGTGGGGAGCAGAGACGTAGGACGGAAGGTCCGAACTCCGTGATCATATTACAGTGTTCGAGTTTGCTTTGTGTATATCTATTTTGCGCTTGTATTTTACATTCTTACTCATATCTCACTCATATATATCTTTTGCAAGAATTAATTAATCAAGAAAGTTTATAATTAGCATAAAATTGAAATTAGATTAGCATTAACCCTATCTAACAACTTTCATATTAGATAGACAGATACATCCAAAAGACTAGAAGGCTGTACATTTTACGTAATCACACAAAAAAACAGAGACCAATGGCCTGTTTGTCCAAGTCAACCGGTCTAGGTGCAGGTATTAGCTAGCAATTACACAAGTTCAAGTCATAGTCATTGAAAAATCATAACAGGGACAAAGTAAGAGGTTCTTTGAAGTCATCAGGCTCTAGAAGAGAGAGAATTCTTGTGTGATTTATCTATCAAGCCAACTAGATGATTTCAGAATCCAAAGAAGACTCCCTGGTCTGTAATAAATAATAAATAAAGTATTTAATGATGTTGAGGGGGGGGAGAAATATGTATTTAGTTTGTCTTAACATGAGCTAGAGTCATACAATCCAAAGAGGCTTGTTTCCTTGTCACACGTCTTTAACTGATTACTAATGAACGAACAAATGGACTTACCGAAGCCTAAACAAACCACTGGGCCCAGGGTTTGATGTTTACAAAACAGTGCGAGTATGGGCCCAATGTAAACATCACAAATTCTAAAATGGGGCCTAACAGGCTTAAAGTTTAAAAACTTGGCCTGCTATTCATTAGCAGACGTAAAAAATATGCCAGCTGGTTCTTTGGATTCATTACTCAAGATTTTCAGTTTAAATATTGATTTGATTTGTATGGAAACAATCCAGGATTTTCAGTTAAAATATTGATTAAATGAAAATATGAGGTTGTTTGGTTATCATATATGAACAGATGGTCTTTAGATCTTTATCTTTTTTAGATTATATTTTTTTACTCTTTTTCGACTAATGACATATTATTATTCTCATGAATATAAGCACTGGTAATTCTATTGCAGGAGTTTTAAGTTATCCGCCAGTGAGATAAGGTGAGAGTTTAGACAATGAGAAATCGCATTTCTAGATCCGAGCTAGTACCTTTGTCAAGGCCAAAAGAAGAAAATAATTTTCCATATGCATTTTTATAATTATTTTCATTTTATTGTTTTGATTATTAACATCTATAGAATAATATAATCTCTTAACGGTAGCTTAGAGTATCACTGATCTCGAGATTAATCAATCTTGAAAACGAATAAGTGATTATTTAATGTACTAGAAAGCATTGATACAAATCAAATAGATAAGTAAGATTTCTCAATCCCTTAAGAAAGCAACCCTTTATTAGATAAATAGATAATCACAAGGGATTGTGGGAAAATGGTTCATATCATGCATGCATAATAAACTAAAGCCAAGAAAGATTACATTGTATCAACATTTTTTTACACATCGATCCCTAATGAATATGGAGGAAATACTATAAAGAGTCCTCTATGAAAAAGTACGAGATCACAACCTCAGTATCGACTTCAAATTAGTGCAATCAATACGCAATATTAGCAATAATAATATTGTTCATCAGTTGTTTATCATCACAATCAATATTAATATAATTAGAATATCGTATCAGTACAATCACCAATATCTTACATGTTCCAATACTTGTCACAAATGAATATAAATGATTTCGATTTACGATAACACTTAATGCTTGTATCACCAACAATGTGCACAGCTTGTAAAGACATGTGGATTAATATAATCTTATTAAAATTCGATAATGTGATACTCCCTAGATATAATTGAAGAGGATCAATTAGGTCCTAATAATAACCAACCCACACGCTTCTCCCTTGACCTTCTAGCTTCTCACAGGACAACACAACATGGATCAAGCAGTAGTAAGGTATATGAAATTGATAAAACGTGACATCAATTGTCTCTAGAATTATAAAATTAATTCTCAGCTGAGCTCATGAGAAGCCTCTCTACTAAGATAAGGCTCGATATTTATGCGGATGTTGAAGTCTCCAACAGAAATGAGGTGGTGAAGTGCGTATAACAGACTCATAATATTATTACACCTAAATTAAATGATGGAAAGGCTTGAAGCTCATTGCGTAAGGAGGAAAAATAGAAGAATCTAAACTTGGAAATTTCCATGGGGTAGGGTTATAATACATGTAGGGTGTAACTAGCTTAGTTACACCTATCTTTGGAAACACATTTGACCATCGATGTTAACGATCAATGCCATTCATTGTGATCTACATGTCACCGAACGAGCGTGGATCAAAAATCATATGGTTTGGGAAGTTCTATCCTATAATTCAAACAGCTCAAAATAATGGGCATTTTAGACCGTTACAGACTATTCATTTCTAGGTCATTAGATGTATAAACTAGAAAATTTTCATCATGTGATTTTTAGTCTCCGTAAAGTTTTGAACACATAGATCAGTATAAAAGACGTTGATTGTTAATATTTACACTCAAACATCTGTTTTTACAAGTGGGTATAAATAGGTTAGTTACACCCCAAATATAT
>BQKN01000778.1:343209-358314 GCA_022839385.1 Asparagus kiusianus | reverse complement strand
GTTGCTGTTTAGTCTTTTCACAGGAGAAAGACGAAGTCTACGTATTCAATATCGTAGCACTAAAAGAGTTAACTCTTTTAGCTTAACGTCACGTGCGGAACGGATTTAGACAATCCGCACGCTAGCCCGACTCAAACGGTAGTCGATAAAGGCTAATCAAATCCGTTAGAGGCTGGGGGTTGGCCAAAAATCCTAAAGCCAATACCTCACACGTGTCGTCGGGTAGCCTATTCCCGTAACAATAGCGAAGTCTATGTATTCGACATCATAGCACAAAGTCTCAGAGAATTCAATCTCTGAGCATAACGTTACATGCGAACGGATTTAAACAACTCGCATGCTAGCCCGACTCAAACGGTAGTCGGTAAAGGCTAACCAAATCCGTTGATGGCTGAGGGTTTGCCAAAAATCCTATGAGTATTATGGTCAATTATTTCAAACGGAATGACGAATCATAATAAAGATAAAAAGGAAATTCACTAAAAGAGTCAAGAGTCAAAACACTCAGCAAACAAAATCACACATCAAGCCCGTGGCTAAAAATCTGCTGACTGAACCTAGACAGCTTATCATCATAAGCTTGGCTAAGCTCAGCTCTAATGGACTCCTCGGTAGCGGCAGAGGTCTTCGCAGCAGTCTCCTCTGTCTCAACCAGCTCCTGCTTTAAGGATGTCAGCTCGTCAGATAAAGCAGTGCAGGTCTGCTGATCCTGTCCTCTCGTCATCTGGAGAATACCCAAGGTCTCCTCTTTCTCGCGGAGTTCTCTTCTGAGCTGGTCTATCTGGGTCTCACAAGAGATGATGGAAGAGTCAAGCTCGGCAAGGGAAGATAATCTGGTAGCAAGGCCGGTCTCAACTCGAGCTACTCGATCTCGCCGCACCTGAACCTCAAGACTAGCAAGAACCTGAGTCTCGCGCAGTGACTGTAAACGGGTCTCCAGCTCAGCAGCGATAAATGAAGAGACACTGGTATCTCGAAGCTCACGAAACATCTGGAGCTCATGCTCTAAGCAGTCAAGATCGTCAACTATGGCCTTCGCCAAGTCTGGATATCATGCTTCCCTTATCAAGTTGATTCTGGAATTAAGGAGAGGTTTAAACTGGTGAAGGGAAAGTCCGCCGTGGAAGAGCTTGCCGATCATAGCATTCACAAAGGAGAAGAAGGAGCGAACTTCTATGCAGATGACGACCTTGTCAGGATCGTCGTCAGATAACAACTCCTTCACTAAGACATGAAGACGAGAAGAACGCCCTACACAAAAAAGGGAGAAGTCCGTCAAAAGTCTTAATAAGAAAAAGGAATAACACTCTTCAATGAGTTAATTTATACCTTCTTCCCCTTGAGTCGCTGGGGGTAGTGGAGGTGTAACGGCTGTAGGTGCATCAACTGGTGTAGTTGGTCTCACAGCCGGCTCAACAGGGTCTTTCTCAACAAAAGCTCCTGCCAGATTCAAAACAGAATTCGCAGAGGCGTTACATTATAGTTGCATTAGTCAAGATTGGCTAGTCCTATAATTAACTCAGAAAGAAGCACATACCTTCAAAGGAACCATCCTCGGGATTTTCAGCGAAGGCGGGCTCAGAAAACATATCCCCAGGTAACTGGTCATCGATCTGAGGAGAGCTATATATATAGCGCATCATAGGAGTGTCCGCAAACAAGCTTCCCTCGTCAAAGTCATCGATGGAGAAATCTGACATAAAAAGATATAAGTTCCAAAGAAGAGTGAAGAGACTACAACTAATGGAAATGAGTTACCTCTCACAGGTGCATCAGCCTCTTCATTTCCAGGATTCGCCTCCTGCAAATTATCTGAAGAAGCAAGAAGTAGAGGACAGTTAGAGGATACACAAATTCATTTGTGTATTATCTAAAGAAATACAGTGTCAGTGTTAGGTGTACCTGGATTCACGGAATCGGGTCCTACATTGATCTCCTCTCTAATGTCAGCAACCCCTGTAGGCCTCTCTACATGAGGTAGTGGGTCAGACTCATCGGGAGATATGGGAATGGGATCGGGACTCATCTCATTCTCTCCACGCACTCCTATATAGAGATAGAAGAGCATGATTCAATGTTCCGAATAACCAAGAGAATGGTTCACAGGATGGATATTACCTCCGTCACTGGCAGGATCATCGCCAGCCAGGTCCATATCAGAAGCTCGGGAAGCTGCACGCGGCTTACGGGCTAATCTCTTCCGCCTAGCAATGGGGATCGAAGGTCTCGCCTGGGGAGGAGGACGGAACTCTTCATCCTGATCAACTGTGGTCCCCGAAACATCAAACCATAGTCAGTTTTAATACTTCTGGAAGATAGAAGTAAAAGATGAATTGCAAACCTCGCTCGGAAAAGTCATCATAATCTTCAGGATCCCCGCCTGAAGCCTCGTCTGTGGAATGGAATGTCCTCTGGCCCTCTTCATCAATCCGGCGAGTCTTGTTCCGCATCCTTTGTGCCCGAGCGTTCTCCCGAATCCTAAGGGAATCAAGCTGAGAAGCCTCCTCAGCCTCTATCTCTGCAATCGGCTTCACGGGGACAGTCTTGTTAGCTGCTAGTAACCACTTGCAGCTCAAGAAAGTGAGGTTCAACTGCCGATCAATACTCGGGAGACTGAACTTAGCACCAGTACAGCCAGTCACGGTCCACAACCATGCACGGAGACCGTCTACCAAACCACTATGGGTCCAAAACTGCTGACGAGGATTCCCGATGTAGAGCTGATCATAGCCAAACTGGCGAGCGAATCGGCAGGGTAGATATGGCTCTATGAAGCACTGATCCCTCACTCGAAAAGTCAGATAGCCAGGCCTAATGTTCACCAGCCAATTGAAGCAGCCAATGTCTAAGTGAGTCCGATACTCTCTTGGCCTCTCATCATCTATCAAGCACTCACCGTACCGGCCGGAGAACTGCGGAAAACAAGTGGAGAATGCCCAACACTTGTGGACCTGCAGCTGCTGTCTGACATCAGAAAATCCTCAACCCTCCCACCTGCCATTCTCAAGCAACTGTAGCAGGGGAACGGAGTGATCTGTGGCGTTCGGCACCGACATCATATCCGAGCGGTGGAGGACGAACCAGGCCATCAGATAAGCATACGGAAGCTCCACCTTAAGAGTGGGAATCTGACCTGGTAAATCGGTCTCCTTCCGTGTGAAGGCACCCAAAAGCTGTCGAAGTCCTCGGTGAATGTCAGCTACCATCACCGGAAGAAGTGAAAGCTCTTTCTTATAAGCAAGCTGAACGGCTGGGTAGAGCACCTCTAAAGGCAATGCATCACCAGACTGAAATGGAACCACACACTTCTTCAACCAAATAGCGAGATAACCGGCAAGAAGAGTCATCGGTCGAATCGGTGTGGTCGCATGCCATAAGAAAGATCTGAACCTGGTCTTCGCAGGGAAGCCACCCTCAGGACTGCTAATGGTGTAGAAGTGAGCATCAGTCTTCTTCAACAAACTGTTCACCTCTGATGGAGTAAGTGGGGCCAACTCACAAATATCCTCGCCAGAACTGTTCTCCAGGTTCTTGAACAAATAGTTCGCAAACTGCTTCAGACTCACGGAGGCCTTGGTCCTTTTTGCTAAAGGCTCGGACTGTGCCAAAGCAATGTGATAATGACAAGTGAGATCCCATAGAGTCTCATAGCGATCAGGCATGCGATCCTTCAACTGGCCCAATTCATGATTAGAGGGAAAGTACTCCTGGTATAGCATCTGTCCCATGGGCAAGCCAGAAATCTTGTGCATCTCGTGGAGAGCCAAGCCCAACTCCCCCTGCCGGGTCAAAAAAGTGTTCGAGTCTGGATTATATAGCTCGAACAAAGCACAGAAATGTCTCAAACTGACAGGTAAGCCATACATGGTGGCACGAACGGCTGCATACAAACCGCAAGCATGCAACTCCTCGCTCCATCGGCTCAAAACATACGTCGTCATGCGGCTCCACCAAGACTTGTCCAAAGAATGGACCCAACCATAAATCCTGTGACGAGTAGCAGGCATCTCCCGTCCTAGGGCAGCGAGGCGATTCCTCAAGGTCGAAGCAGTGGCGAGAAACTCGTTACGTGGTGGTGCATCTAGTCCCAACACTCCAGGATGCAATCCAGTGATATGACTCCTGCTCGAGCCAGGAGCTGCCTGATGAGTAACGTAACCGAAATGGACGCTCTCATGATCCTCAGTCAAACGCCACGACATCTCCCGTGTCACAGCCTGACGCCTGAGCTCAGTCAATGAGCGATGCCGAGGAATCTCCGGCAAGTATATGAAGCCACTTCCGATCTTATGGAGCCACTGCTCAGCATCAATGAATACGGCTTCTGGGTCATCGACAGAATCACCAAATAGGAAATCGCTCTTCCGAAGAGGCTGAGTAGAGCTGGCATCCTTCACAAAAGGCGCATCTGTGATCAGCTGACGAATAGCCCGATGACCACCTTCCCTCACCACTTAGGCAACCTCAGTCGACGTGCCCGAAGCAAACTGAGGAGTAGCTGGAATAGGAGAAGGATCGTCGGAGGTCGAGTAATACTCGCCACGACGCCCATATACTGCGTGGGACGAGAATGATCCAGAAGGGTACCCCACTGCAAAATAGACAGTTAAACACTGGTTAGTCTCGATTATAAAAGGAAATTGAACTCATCTTACAAATAGTTAAGGTAGAGTCATTGTCTTATAAAGGGTGAGACGATTTGGCCACATTGCGCAATCACAACACAGGGTATGTCAACAACATATCCCTGCCTTATAAAGCGCAATGTAGCGTCAAATCGCCCCCTTTAATTTTGAGATATGGTTTTGACCAAGCAAAATATATCTTTGAAGCGTCGATCCTCACCAACGAGAATCAAGGCTCTTCCCGATTGCCTCGCCAAGGAGAACAACGTGGGGTAAAAATGGACCAATTTGCAAATTTTCAAGAAAAGAGGGGTTAATTTGCAAAATTCCCAAATATGACGAAAGCGTCGATCCTCACCAAGGAGAATCAAGGCTCTTCCCGATTGCCTCGCCAAGGAGAACAACGTGGGGTAAAAAGTGACCAATTTGTAAATTTACAAGAAAATAGGGACTAATTTGTAAATTTCCAAATACTGCCAAAAATAGCTCACCAGCATAGGAGGGAGGCGCGCCATCAGCCAACATAGCAGGGGAACGACCTCTCGAAGAACGCGACATGACAAGCTGCAAAATAAATTAAAAGAGGTCAGATCTAGAAAAAAGATCACTTTTTTATCAGATCTACCCCCCCTGAAAGATTAACTCGAGGCGCCATATCATAGTTTTAACCCCCACACACGATCCCACAAGTACATAAATTAAATTGAGCATGAAAAAGATCAAAATTGTGGAGGATTTACCTGAAGAAAGGCTCAAGATCCAATAAAGATGAGGTCTTTTAGGAAACTTTCACCACGCGCTCGAGGGGCCTGAGAGGGATTTTAAAGAATGGCTTTTTGAGGGATTTTTCAGTCCAAGAGCCAAAGAAACCCTAGATCTACGATAAATATCAAGATTTGAAGACGAAAGAGTGCTCGAGGGAAGAGAAAAGGCAAAAAGAGGACAAAGAGGGGGGCCGGCCCTAGAAAAAGAGGAGGAAAAGAAGAAAAAGAAGGAAAAAGTGACCCTTTTATAGGTTGGGCCAAGTTGAACCGGACCGGACCAAGTTGAATCAAACCAGACCAGTCCAGATTAGTTCAAAAGAGGCCGAATTAAGCGTCAAAACGACTTCAAATCAACTGAGGGTCCCATCCTTGGTTTATTCCTGTCTCTCCCACATATTCGGAAGGAACGGAAGAAATCTTTTGAGCCAAATTACTGCCTTTTTGGCTCATTTTCAAGCCGGTTCAGCTTATTTTAAGCACGAAAATACTCCAATAAGGTATACGAGTATAAACTATTACCTATTTTTATTGAGAAGTTCCTGGAGAATATTTTTCTAAAAATATTTTTAAGGATAACTCAATAAACTACGCCGGACAATGCGTCACAAATGAAGACTCAACGCCAACAATCGAGGGTTAGTTGTATGTCGAACCAACAAACACGAGCTAAAGATTGGAAAATCAGGAATCGACTTCAAAGTTCAAATTCCGACAACGGTCAGACAATAAATGCAGCACCGGAATCCTTACAAGCATTCGACAAAGCACCGAATAGCCTGAAGGAGTGAAGGAATACAGAACAAAAGTCGTTCCAGGTCCCGTTACACCGACAAAGGGTAGGGGCAATCATATCCAAAGTATTCCAGACTCTTCTATAAAAGAATGAGGCTGGAATACTTTGGAGGGGGTATCTGTAGGCGTATAAAATTGCCTATAGGTCCCTTAACATGGCTCGGCACGATGATTCAACAAATCAACGGACGTTCGAGCAACGAGGCGATGAGGCACGCAAGCAACGGAATACGTTCGCGTGTGGAACCAAACCAACGGTTCGGAAAGTTAACGAGTCGTCCAACAACAAAACAGACTTGAACTCAAACACCGAGGCGGGAATACTGCCAAATAAAGACCTGGGCTATCAAATCAAAGTCCGGGCGAATCAAACGAAGAACCGAAAGACGGAAAACACCGGAAAACGACAAAACGGAATACACCCGGGGACTCGGCCTAAACCGAGCCAACCCGGGGTGGCTCGGCATGAGCCGAGCCACCCTGAGGTGGCCCGACTCCCCCCCCCCCCCCTCTCTCTTGTACACGAATGCACAATGAAGAGAGGCTATAAATAGGGGGTGGTTGTTCATTTGAGAGGACTTTTTTCTGAAACTTCTGAAGAGCCGAAACTCTGCCGGATTGCGACCTCAACTCGGAATTGTGAAGGCTTGAAGACTTGGATACTCAGATCTACGTCATTCTACTCCGGATCTAAGCTTGGTTCTTAGATCCCGAGATTTGAGCGAGCGTTTCCTTGGTGAAACGATCCCTCCCGGCTATTATCTCCTTGGTGGGATAATACCCGTTGTACCACGTAGATCTGTTCGGATCGAGATTGCGCGGTGGTCCACGGTAACCAACCCCGGCACAGGCAAACAACCCACACAAGCGAGGGACCGTAAAACAGGAAACTCGTGATTTGTTCAGAGAGAATTGTAATTTTTATTTCTTTATTTTGATTTTCATTGTAACCGGCTCTTATAAAAAGACCGGATCTTTGTAAACGCATAAAGTTGTTATCAAAGTTGTAATGAAATCATCAATGAAGAAGAACACAATTTTCCACGCGAACAATTACAAAGTGAATCTCACAATAAGGCTCAATACAATAAATGTTTATTCTCTACTATGGATGAGAACACAATGAAAGCTCACACTCAATTGTCACAACTCTCACCAACCCAAAAATATTATGAATGCAAATACAATAAGCTCAATTGGGTGTGTGTAACAATGAGATAAAATCAAATCTAACTCAAATAGCAAACTAGCAATAATAAGAATATAAAAATTAATAATAAAATTGCTAGAGAAAAGAGTTAGAAAACTTCTCAATAGATCAAGAGGTAGAAGGAGAATAGTTGGATGCCCAAACACCAATAGATGATCTCCTCAAGCTCTTGTGAAATTGATTTCTCAAACTCAAACTTCCAAATGCTTAAAAGCTTCTTAAACACACTTAAACCAAAAAAAACGCTTGTTAAAACTCTTTTAAATTTGGTTAAAAACTCTCTTGGATGATGGAAAATTGTTATGGCAAATGGGTATATATAGGCTTGAAGAAACCAACCCCAAAAACCCCAAAAAACCATTAAAAAACAAAAATCAGCAACTAGCCGTTACTGTGTAACGGTCAGCTGCTACAGTAAATTCGGTCGACCGGTACAGTCGACCGCGAGCCATATGCAAAGCTGAGTAACGTCCAGAGAGTTTGGCGGTCGACCATGGCGGTCGACCGCGGGTACTGTAGCAGTGCATACCAGTTTTGTAAAATCAATTAAAAATAGTAAACCATCTTCAAAAATTATTAAATTTTGTGGAAAGGTTCTAGACATGTAGAATAATATGTCAGAGAAAGAATTTCTGAAAAATAATTTCCCAGTTGAGAGAAATAAATATTTGAATACAGATTTACAGTTTCTGAAAAACTGCAGACATACACGATTTTGTAAAATCAATTGGGCATAGTAAATCAACTCCAAAAATAGTAAAATTTTGAGAGAAGTTTCTAAACATGTAGATAAACATGCCAAAGAAAGAATTTCTTAAATATCACTTTCCATTTATGAAAACTTATCTGTTTTATAAAACATGCACGAACATGTGCACGAACAAGAACATGATTTTGTAAATTCCAAACATAACAAATCAATTCCAAACTTGATAAAACTTTGCAAAATGTTTATAAACATTAAAACAAACATGTTACATAAATAAATTTTCAATTTTTATTTCTCAATTGTGAAAACTCATTATTTTGTAAAAACATGCATGAATATGAATTTGTTAAGAACAAGTTTTTGACAAAAAGAGTTTAAACGCATATTGAAACTTTATGAAATGTCTTCATAAATATTATAACACATGAATATAAAGTAAATATGGTCAATAAAACAATATCACAAAGTTTTCTCAAAATAGCTCATTTTGTGAGAAAATCCAATATTGTGTGTGTATATGATATTGAGCTTAGAGTATTAAACACACATAATATAAACCTATACTAAATATACCCAAGCTTGATGAAGGTCTTCAATGAGCATGACTTGGTAAACTTTACGGAAGAAGTTTGTAATTGGATCTTTAACTTGAATTGACGTTGCTTCACTCCACAATTCCGTCAACCTCCATTTGATATGATCGTTAAGGCTCGATTCCATCCATCCTCCAACTCGTTGTTTACCTAGAATAAATAAGAAAACACAAATACTAGACAAACAACATTAGTGATAAATTGTTTGTTAAACATCATCAAAACAAGAAGGCTAACAATAAGAATGGACCTTTTCCAGATCCATCATCTCGGAAACACTAAAGGTAGCTGGCCTCAAAGCACCTTCATTCACCTCAGTCTAGTCCGAGCAGGCGAAGACGCTATCGCCGCCATAAACCCATACGAATCGCCTCCTCCAGACCTCATCTAACTCTAAAGAATCGGAAATAAGCTGAAACTCTTCACGATAGTGGAAACAATAATACAGGTCCTTCTCAGCAGACCCCACGCTGATCAAATGCCCAAGCAATCTCAAGCTTGGTTGGACTCCAACATGGTGGAAAACGATGATGACGAAAGCCACCAGAACCCTACTGTGTTCGGATAAAACTAGGAAGGGGAGACTCCAAGAGCGGCGTGCACCTTCTTAATGAAAGGATGTAAGGATAGCCATAAACCATCCTCCAAGTGGGCCAAGTACAGCAGTACTCGACCCTCACCATGGTAATACACTGGCTCGCTCATCTCTAACACTATCAATATGAGAGTCCGAGGGATGTTGTATCAATCAAACAACCCTACCAGATTGTCTATATGAACCGTTGAGCTGATAAGTAGAAGAATGGCGAGAATCTCCTCCTTACGGCCAGAGTTTGAAACTTGAGAGGTCATGGAAGACTTTTTCTTAAGCGAGCTTAGAGGAATATCAGAAATTTTTCAGTGCAAAAGTTCGTAAAAGAGCTATCTTGGCCTCAAGAGGCTATTTATAAGCTCTCAAGGAAGAGTAAAGAGGAATGTCAAAAGAAGCTGTGATTTTCAAAGCGACCAGGCCAGATCCACCTTAGAATCTGAAGCAGTTCATTCAAAACACTAAGCGTCACCCTCATTTAATGCCTCGCGTCCCAATACTTGAAAAGTGGGAGATCCTCCCTTATATCCAGGACACTTCATCTCCCAAAAAGACGGTTCAAATCTTGGATGATGTCAGCCATGAATGGTGAAGCTAATAATGGTGGCCAATGATGATAAGTCACGTCTCTAAGACAGATACTCCTCAGTTTCTCGTCCTCAGCAGGCCTGTATTAACCAGAGCATATCTTATTTCTCTCGGAATCGACTGAAAGCGGACTCCAAGTGAAAGAGGCTAACTGTTATGGTGTTCACTCACCCAAGTATGGATATTTGCAAAATGATATAATCCGAGTCATAGCAAAATAAGCTTAATCCTTTGGCCGACTCCCACAGTTGTTTCTCGGCCTTAGGGGAAGGAGAGTCCTAGTCAACTCTCAAAAGTTCTAGGCATTTGATTCCTTAGTCAAATTACAAGCCATTGGCTCTTTATCAAGGTGAGCCCAAGGCGTGACAGATAGTCGAATCCTCCAGTGCAACTCAACCATCATGGCTAATTACAAGACCTTAGTACCTTATCAGGGGTAAACCCAAGGCACAATCACAGAGGACTCGGCCCCCACCAATTTATCAAGTTGACTCTCTAGTGTCGACACCAAAGACGATATTCGTCGGCACGAGAGATTCCGACCTCCAATACGAGTCGACATCTTTATATCGACACAAGAGAAGGTTATTAGCTGAGACGAGACAATATTCCAACTAGTCAGACAGGCCGAATTCCTTATTCGACACGAAAGACGGTGTCAGTTGACCCCATCATTAATGATGACCCTACTTAGGGCACTCGACCACTCACTGGGCAATTCTCAGAAGTAACTGGAAGGACATTTACTGCTATCAATTAAATTGAGAATTCGACCTCAGCTCCAAGCCTCTATCCCAGAGTATATGTTGACATTTCTGTCCACCTCGGACAAGCCTTATCTAGATTTTAGCCTGATAGGTCTCCATGACTTGCCAACTCAATCACTTCCCGAAAAATACGGAAACACTCTCTCCCATGTCGAAGTGACTTCCCCTCCAGTCGCCAGCCGGCACTTGTAAAACGAGGGATGATTCAGTATGCCCACGTGCCTCTTGTCACGCTATCAATCACTTCCCGAAAAATGCAGAGACACCCTCTCCCATGCCGAAGTGACTCCCCATCTGGTCGCCAGCCGACACTTGTAAAGCGAGGGATGACTCACCTTCCAGCTCACATTTGGTGACCGCCATTTTGCAGGGCCGGACAGATCAATCTGCAAAGGATCATCCTCTTTATATACAAATGCTATTCGCCATAGCGCAAGGAGGGAGGTTCGCAATCTAAAACCCCTTAAAGCATAGATGACACAAAAAGAAGAACACACAGTTCTTCGTCCAAATAGAGCAGCTCACGTAGATCCTTTGGGCGTACACCTTATCACCTTAAGAACCACATCGGTTCTTGACCTTCCCCTTCCCCACTCGAGTTTTACTAACTTGACCATCGGAGGAACCACGGGGGAACCGGTCATCGCCCTCTTACGGGTTCTCCTTGTTTGTGCAGCGTGGACATCAAGCCCTCGTTCAAGAACCGGGCATAAAGTCGTAATAGGGAACGTGCCCTCCAACATCCTTCATCACCCCGCAACCATCCTCTTCTGAATTAATCGGTTGTTTGATATCGATCATCAACACTTAGTATATGTTTCAAGTGGTTTTCTTCTCTTGGCTACTATTAGTGCGACGGCTATAATCCTCGTCTTAGCATTTGCATCTACCAGGAAATAAGTGCTTGTTGATCTTGACTTTTTTTTAAATATGTAATAAGGATATGACTTTGTATATTTTCTGATGATGTAATAAAGATGATTATTTTTTTAAGCTCTTAGAAAATGGAATTATTTGTTTGGAATGAGAATTTTGTATCGTAGACTTCTAGAATGACTGTACGTTAACCTTCCCTCGCATTTAACTTCGATTTACACCATCCATGCAACTATATGGTTAATCTGAAAAGACAGGAATCCAAAAGATTCTAATCAATATCAGATATCATATGAGGAAATTTTATCGTCCAAAAATAGATATATAATCGAAATAGTTCTGTGATATTAGATATCACTCATAACTCAGTAGGTCTTGATTTATTGAGCTCTCACAAGACCAAGACATGAAATAATCTGCGAATTTAGGTTTGTTATATATATATATATATATATATATATATATATATTTGCTAGTCAAATTTATTACACTCATAAATCGTAGTTTTTTTATTCTTTATAAGTTTCTTCATCTTAATAAATGGGCTGAGGCCTTCCCTCGAAGAAAAGAGTTCTTAGGCCTCCAGTTTTCCCCCGATGAATGTTGTGTACGGATCCAAAGCGGTAATGTCAAAACCAGGTTAAGTATTTCGTCGAACACAATACTAGGCCTTTAATCCCATGAAATGACCTATCAATGGTTGTCATAGTCTACATGTCTGAATGTATTAAGCAATTTATAAATTCTAGGGGTTGGTCGGCAACTTATAAAAAAAAAATTCAAAAAAAAAAATTTACAAAAATCTGTTTCATATGAGGTCCTCAACCTTACATAAATAAAATTGTGCAAGTTAAAAAAAAATTGTGTTTGTGCTCATTTTTAGTCATTTTCTTCTGTTTTTCCCTTTCTTTTTTCTGACAGTTTTTTATTTCTTACCTTTTTATTTCTTTTTTAGCTAATTAGCATTTAAAGACCTTGTATTTTACTCTACCTTGCACTTAACTATCTTCACTTGTTTTTTGTAGCAGTAAATTTCTCATGTGATCTATGCTCACAAACTAATTTAAATATTTTTAAATATTAGATACTAATTGGCCATGTGATACTCATAAGCTAAGTTTAGCCCGTATGTACACTCACAAGCTAATGTTCATATGTGATAAATTTAACAGTAAATTCAACTATTAAGAGCTAATTTTAAAATTGGCTTGTGAGTGCACATGAGAAATGGTGGCAAATTCTCAAGTTTGTATTGTTGAAATGCAACTTTTAGAAACGCAGGGGTATATAACCTACACTACAAAAAATTTTATAAATTATGATAATTTTTGTCTCTATATGACATATTTTTGTGTCACAAATAGGGAGTACGACACATACCAAAAGTGTGATTAGAACATGTATGGAGAGTGTTTATTTACACATGTGTGAATGTGTCGTAAAACTCACGACACATATATATGTCGAAAGTGGTGATGCATACATGTGTCACAAAACTCTTGACACATTGGTGATGCATACATGTGTCACAAAACTCTTGACACATATATGTGTCAAGGGTGGTGATACATAATTGTGTTTAAACCATGAAAATATAAAGAGTATAACCATTTAAAACTATAACTTCCCCAAAGGTCACCCATCCTAGGATTACTCTCATCAAAGCATGCTTGATAATAGAGTTTTTTAGTTTATATACTATCATAAGTATTTAGTCATCATCATAATTAATGTCTAATATTCATTATTTAAGACCATCAATATATCCTCTCACAATCTATGTTAACCTATTAGCTTTTTTTACTTATATTTAATTGTATATCTAATGACACAAATGTGTGTCGTGATTTGCCACACTTTTTATTTGTGTCACTATAGTTTAATCCTTTGTAAATAAAATGACACTTTAATTGTGTCATAAAATAAGTGTTTTCCACTATCACCCCCAAAAAACCAAACTCTGCCTTACGTAAAGTTGTCATAGTACGATTAACCTCTAGATTTGAAATCACTGCTTATATATTTGGTATTGGCCACAATTCACAAGAACAGACTGTAGTATTAGTAAGAAGAGGAAGAGTTAAAGATTTACCCGATGTGAGATATCACATTGTTCGAGGAACCCTATGTTGTCGGAGTAAAGGATCGTCAACAAAAGCGTTCTAGTACGTTGTAGATTTTTATCCAAATACATATGCAACTTTTATTGTAGTGCGATGCCAAAAACAAATTAGAGTATATAATGCAATTTACGAGAAATTATGAGATATTTAAGTGCTAATTAGCCTTATCTTTTAAATACGTCACTTATTCTTTCTGAATCCAAAGCAATACGCTGCTACAGCTCAGAGTCACACAGACAGCATTCGCTGTTGTGGAAATTAAAGCGAAAAGGAACAGGATGCAGGCAGGCAGCAGACCCTTTTAAAAAGTGTGGCCAATGGCCGAGAAAAGCAAAAAAGATCCAGAAAAAGCCAAAAAGATATAATCCAATTGTTTTTTTAAGAGAGCGCTAACTTCTATGCACTTCTCCCATTACCCATCATCCATCATCTTTAGATCCCAAAGCCCGTCCTCCATCCTCCATGGATTTCTCTCGTGTTCGTATTCACAAACACACACATTTGGGAGTTTGGATTTGACCCCTTTCATCTTGACTTGGCATTGAAGTGTAAATTTTGTTATCATTGTTGGAATTTGTTTGTGGTGTGGGCTTGTTCACATTTTTTTTCACCTAATTTAAATTGCAATCCTTCGTTAACTAACAAATGAATGTGATTAAGAATTAAAGTATGTATTTTTACGTTCTTGAAGGCATTTTTGTATTTTATGTGACATCAGGATAGAGCGTTTTTTTATTTTCATGAATAGAAACCTTTTTTTCACTAAGCAATGTCAGTTTTTTTAATCCGCTTAACGTGAAATTGGATGAGGATCATAAGGATTGAATTTGGATTATTTTGAGACCATATTTTATTGAAGTCTCTGTAATATATATTAAATTCTAATATTGTGTTTGCAAAACTCACAAAACCCGAGATTAGTCAATGCCCAATGTTAACTATGCTAAACGGACTGGCTTAATTCCATGAGAGGAGGAGAAGGTGCACCAAAACAAAACATGGCCAAAGCTTAAATTAATAACGAGTCAATTCCAGCACAGTTTATGCTAATTAACACGGAATTAAAGATTCAAAACTAGCTAGTTCAACATTAACCCCGGCCTAATTTTAAACCCCCGGCACCATCTTAAACCGAGAGTTAAGAAGGATAATGCATGTTCTTGTAGATACGTAGTCGTCTTGTTGGTCTCCTCTTTGAACTAGCTAGCTCTAGCTATTCTCTTCTTATATATGGAGAAAGATGAAGCTCTCTTAGTGGCACAGTCTCAGAGTTAATCCTAATGGTTGAGAGCAGTCCCTGTCTATTGCAGCACAGCACTGAAAACCATGACATTGTATGATGCAGTGATACAGTGACGTAGATGAAGTACCATGACCACATGGGCCCCTTTTGTACGTGCATAAATGTTTTTCATGAGTATAGAGTAAAAACAAAGACAAAGGAGTATATCATGACCAGTAATTCAAGA